>JAIPRN010000704.1:0-69799 GCA_025469175.1 Geopemphigus sp. TES_GeoC_2020
TTTACAAAAACAATATTAGCTGAATAATAAAAAAAAATCAGAGTACTCTAACTAAATATGGCAAACGTGAAAATAATAAAATTGCGCACTCCAAACATCTTCTTTTTTCATGAAATTGAAAGACTAATGGTTAATTTCTCTGAATAATAACATTTATTTATTTAGCGCTAATATGGCGTAATGCGCATAATATATTTGTCTGTGTTAGAAACTGTTACTTTTTAGTATTTGTGTGCCTTTTAAGTTTTTATTACATTAATAGGCGTCTGGCAAACTTTAACCCTCTGTCGAAAAATAAATATATATATATATAGTAGACGTCACGAAAAATCAATTACAATCGTTATTAATGAACTATAGGTTTAAACATTATATTTTGACTATTTGACACAAGTTTCGATATTTTTTGTTATACGATGTTCAAATATACCTATCATATACTGAACAAATTATTTACGAACATCCATTTCAATCGCAATATTCTATTTAAAAGTCTGAATGAAAATACAGCGATAAATGGCTTATAATAAAATAAGTCTTGTTATTATTATTATTAGTATTATTATTATTAATAATTGTTTATTTCGACGTTTTCGAATTGATAGGATATCTTAATAATTGGTAGAACATAGACCGTGAAATATCGATGTATAATTTTCTATTGTCTACTTAAACCGAGTATTTATGATCCACCCAAATCGGATTTTAAAAAAGCCGTAAATATATTATTTATAAAAAAACTCGCTAATAAGATATAGTAGTATCCTATATGGAATTATTCTGTAAAGAATTTTCTAATTTGTCTTTATTGTCCGTTTAATAACTATACAGTTTGATATCAAATATATATATTTATATATACGTTTATACAGCGAGTGTTCGAATATTTATTACTTTCGGGGATGATCATTTGAATAAATTTGATGCTTTACTTCTATAATTCCACTTTCATAAAATAGTGAACGATCACTGAACTCCGTATTGTGTGTATAACGTTGTAATACATACACCACGTTTAGATCATGAATAATATTGGTAACAATGTTTTGTTACGGTCATGTAATAGAGTTCAAAATTGAACTCTATTACTCTCTAACTTACTGGTCTTAATATAATATCATCTACGATATGGAAGTGATAACGATTTCGACGAAAATATCCGACTTACAACTATCGCGATTTCTGTCTTTCACGAACATAAAAAATTTAAGTACGGGGAAATAACCACGAAATTCTATATACACGCGTATTATTTCACGACCGTAGTCCAATAGTGGCACTTATCGGGTTTCGTGAGACTTCAGCCTCAAATATGTGTGGATAACTTGTGGATCGATGTTACGTCACTACCACACGCTGTGTGGTTGTCTCAATAATAGGTCATATTATAGTCTTACTCAAAGTGAGCAATAGCGTCCCAACGTGAGCGATGGAAGCATTCAAGATGGCCGTAGAAGGTCCAAAGTTAATTTCAGAACATCGAAAAAGTCTGGAAGGGTGGGGCCGTCGTTCATTCCCTTCCATTAGAGTTTCAAAATCTTTTTTAATTTTTAATTTTTAGTTTATTTACGCTTCGTTTTTTTTATTTATTTCGGTCAATTGTTCAACGACTTTTGATAGCATTCCTTTCGTCGTATTTAGCCGAACGTGCATTTAGTGCTGTAGCAACACCGCTAACTAAAAACGTTAATCGACTTCGTGTTACTGAACGCGACGACTTGCGGTTGTATTTAAATATATTCGTGTCTGATATGAATAAACTTGTTAAAGTACATCAGATTCATCGTTCGCATTAGACATACGAGTTTTAAAATATTAATTCAAAGCTTCGTTTCAACTTTAACAAAAGTACTTCAAAAGAGGAATAAGTACGCGTTTTAATTGCTATCACTAAAAAGACTCGTTTAAAATGTAAGTTTGAATTCAGAAATAGGATATGACACGTTGCAAAAATAATGATTGCAATAGCTGTTTTTAAGACTGATGACGATTAGTAAGTTTAAAAAATTTTATTTATCAAAGCTAACGGTAAACGTAATAAGTTTGAAAATCTACGTCGTGCATCACGTCGATAATCGTCATGAGCTATATGCCTGTAATTACTTATTCTAGACAGCGTCGGTAATATTTGCATAGAGTCGCTTTTTTTTAAAAACATTCGCGTTCACACCATGATTAACTCGTCATAATGCCTAACGTGCTCTCGGGCGTGTCGTTTATAAGAACTTGTTTTTTTTTTATTAATTATTATTATCATTATGAATTATTATTATTATTATTATGAATAATAAATAAATTAATAAATTATTATTATTATTATTATTATGAATAATAAATAAATTAATAAATTATTATTATTATTATTATGAATAATAAATAAATTAATAAATAATTATTATTATTATTATGAATAATAAATAAATAAATAAATTATTATAATTGCTATTAACGATGATAACGAACTTGCATGATAAAAAGTACGAGAACCGAGCGAGAATATATTTAAAAAACGTCATTCCACGTGGGCTGGTTGCGATACGTTTATATAAAGTTAATGCAACCGTAAAAACGTAATCATTCGGAATAAATAAACGCGATTCCACATTACCAATGGATGGATCCGTCGTAATACCAATATTTGGGTACTTCTATAGTCGTACTTTTAAACTGTTGTGTAATTAAGTTAATCGCTACCATCGAGCATCAATTACGCGTAATAATTTATGAACATGGAGAGGAATATAAATTATAAAATAGAATTTAACGGAAAACTCCATACCACCATGTAATATCCACAACCAGAGGCCTTTATGATAAACTAAACCTTCATAATAATTTCTATATTATATTCATAAGCAAGGTATGTGGAAGAACATGGTTTATTTTCTTATTAAAATATCATATTTAATATATATCGTATCGAAACGATTACATACCTATTACGTACGAATATATATATATATGCTTGTATATTGTTCGAATACGGTTAATACTGAAATTAAATCGAGAGTCTATTATAGTTTAAATGAAAGCTACGCGCAAATTCGTATTATTATAATGATAAGTCTCTTCGTTTTTATAAAACAATTGCGATATATTTATATTCATATATTTGTTAAATAAACGATTGTTGATAATGAACGGACATATTTTTCGTAAGAGAGTCCTTTTATGTGGGAATTAGTTGAGACTCAATAACTTGGTTATTATAGAATATTTTATTACTATTGTTGATAGATAATTTGTTTAAATTATATTTTTTCTTATCAATCGTGCCGAAATAATGACACGTGTGTGTGTGTGTGTGTATATATTATTTTAAAAATCTACTTTGCGGATAAGACTGAACTTGATATTACGTGATTCACGTATCGGTTCACGTTTATTGAGATTCTAAATGTAGAACACAATTAGTGTTTAATTTATTTAAGTTTCGTATTCCACTTCAATTGTATTGTATTGCAATTAACTAATTTGTTTTGTAGATCGTCGTAAAGTCGGTAGGTTTATATCTTATATTACCGACCGGCCGATGATAAATCATCCGTTATTATTGGTAGAATCATGGAGTTTGGATTTATAACATTTTAATCCATACAAACAAGAATTATGTTATATAGTATTTATGGGATATCTGATACGTTTTTATTACCTCATATATCAAAAAGGCTTAAAATTTAATATTCGAATATAAAAAAAAGGTTTCCTGAAAACAATAACATACGTTGATATTCGTGCGAGTACAAGAATTTTATTATTTTGGCGTCGATAAAATTATGTTTAATTTATCAATTTCATTGGTGCACAATTAGAGTACATTAACACAAAAATATTAGACACTTCAAATAAATTAAGACAGTTAGAATTTAAAAATTGTACTTTTTAATTATATTTTCTATACCGTCTTATGATTTAAATTAAAGAAAACCCGTTCCAATTGGTAACATTTTATTGTATCACTTGGAAAACTACGTATAATTATTATATATTAATTGTGTTATTGTTCAATTACATCAATGGCGACGATAATTTCTTTTTTATCCCCTTCTCCTCTATAATTCCATATACATTTTAACAAATCAATAATTTGGAAAGGAAAGGAATTAATTCGATCTCTATTTATGGCGAAAACATCGACTAAAAATATTCTACACATTTTTGGTTAACAAACTAATCAATTGCACGCCATATTGTTACTTCAATGTATACAATAACGAACAAAAAATTATTTCAATATTTTTAACTGTTTTAAAAAAAATATAATTTCTTATAAATTTAATGGTTATTACCTTGTAAATCTTAAGATATTTATTTAATATTTAATATTTTGTTTTTGATCTGAATAAGCCTTTTTTGTTCGAGAGTATATGTTATTAATATTGAATTTGATGCAATGTGACATTAAGTAATTAAGAAAATTATAAGTACAATAATAATGATTAATAATTTTGCATTAAAGTATACAAATTTTTATAAAATTAATTTTGCTCCGAAATCTTTTTATTCTCCAAATATTTACATTTAAAAATAAATTCCGTGAATTTAATTAATAAAATATTAAACTTTTAATATTTTGTATCTTTTATTACAAATTAAAGAATATAACATATTTCAAAAAGACACCGAATGTTCGTTGAATAATATTTAATAAATAGTTTACTGACAACGTATCATTTTAGTTCAGATTTAAAAAAAAAACGACTTAGATAACATTTCTTTCACCACGTTGTTATTTTTATTTCCTATTCTGTCAATTCACTAAGATATACTCCAAAAAGTTATTGGTCATTTTTATGAAACTTATTTTTCCCCAACCGTTTCTTAACGTGACATCTGAAATTACGATTTGAGAGTGCAAAGATAATTACGTTAAAACGTTATATTTGTAAAATTCTCTACAAAATATGTGTACACGACCATAACCGTTTACTGAATGTTAATACGTTTTACGTAACGGTTGATGGATAAACAAGCGGTTTTCTAAAAAAAACTATTTAGGTACCAGACCCAATTTTACTATTGCGCTAGCGGAATGGAAAATGTACATTTTTTAAGTACTGTATCGTATGATAATTTAACAGAATACGGTACTTATCGTATGACCATATTCGATTAAACAACGAACGTACGTAACAATTTGACATACGGACGCGATATACGTTCAATGTCTGTACGAAAATACGATCCGAAATCGACGGTTATTCACAACAGTGTCGATGATAGCATACCGAAAGTGTTCGAAATAAAGTAGCCGCCACTGGCAATCGACGGGAGTGGGTTGACATATCGGCAAACGGTGTAATAGCCCTAATAATTTTTATATACGTTGAATGTACAACGATATACAACAAATAAATTAAATACTCGTCGGTAACTATTTACTTGCGTATCGATCAAACCCTTAACCATTTGGTGCGGTTGTTATATCACGTAACGCGTACGTGTAGGAACAAAATGTTATTTACCGTTTGGATAAAAAAGAATCTGGCTCTACCTACCTTCAATCACGAGTTCTATATATCCCATTCAATAATTGAATACCGAACGAAGCGAAGAATGTATTGGTTTTACGATGGCGTTCCCTTTGTTTGTTTTTGTCCGTGATCACATTTTCGTATGCCGCGACAAGTGGCCCGATTTTTTCGCGCAGCATTTTCATCTCATATTGGCGCTTTGTTCGACACGGTTATCAATTTTTCAACATTCCCGGAAATTTTCATAAAGCAAAATGGAAACTCCCAAAATGATCAAACCTACTGATTTTGGATACGCCGTATTTGATTTTTGTATATTTTTTTAACGTAATTCTAAAAATAACAAGGAGAAACCTTCGCAATCATACCGATTATTTGTATTTTAACACACGAAGTGTTGTTTATCAAAATTCATAATTTCCGTAAATCGATCAAATTAAGACTTTATGTAGCGCTTTTCAAATTGAAATGATTTCAACGTTTTTTATATTTACAAATGATCTATCTATAATTTATTAATGATTCAAAAATCATTGTTCAAATTTTTTTCAGATATAAATATTAATATAAAAATTTTAGTATCTCTAAAGTCATACATCCTAAAATGCAATTAATTTCAGTTTGAAAACGAATTTTATAATCGTTTAAAATTTAATTTATCGTTAAATGAATTTATTCTGCGTGTAATTCATCCATAATATAATAAAGTATGTTTTTATGTTAATTAAACTTGAAAATTGTTTATAAAATTTAATATTATCATTTCAGTATTAATTATTATTTCCAAATACAATACTATCATAAAATTCTATAGTCATTAAAAATTCGAATGAGTAAAAATCTACAGCACTCAGGAATTGCGATAATTTTTTAATGTAAATATGAACTTCGAACAAAAATAATCTTAAAATAAATATAATCATTAATCAAAAATCACCAATAGTATACGCTGAGTAGATTTGTTGAATATATAAATAATTATTACTGATATTATATACATATATTTTTTATATATTACATTAGCATATAAATTTATGATTATTTCATAAATAAAAAAAATATATAATAGGAAATCCCTGATTAATTCTCTTAATATATATATAAATGTATATACATGTATTCATTTATACCATATCTCTTTTGTTCCTCTAAGAAAATATATTTTAGATACAAATTTAAATTATCAACATACATACATATATATACATGTATCGGAACTTTTAAGACTATTTTAATAAGATGGTTTCCTTTTGGACATTATTTTAAGTATAAGAATTTCAAAAATAATTTCTGTGTGTGTGTGGGCGCGGGTATGCGTGTACCCATGTAACATATATCCTATAATACACTACAGTTTATACTTGTTTACTATAAACCTTCAATACGTACGTACGTACGTATCACAATTGCCTATTCAAAACGCCCTACGATCACTGGATTACAATTGTTAACTGAAAGTATCAATATTTACCTACACGTTTTTTAAGTTATCAAAAAAAAAATGTACAAACGTACAAAATATCAAAAATAGTAGATGATAAAGTATCCAATGAACAATTTTTCGAATGTGTATGGAAAAATATTTTTGTATATGACAGTGAACGCAATTAAACATTTTTCATAAAATCAGTAAAACTATTCATGAAAATAAAAATTTCAATAACAAATGTTATCGAAATACATTTTTAAGCGATACTGCTGTAGTTGGCAAGTTCTATTAATTATTTACTAGTTGTGTAATATAGAATATTTAATTATTTATTGAATTTAGAAAAGTTCAAAAAGGTATACTTACAACAATTCACTAATTTAATATTTGATATACTTCTCTATGGTGCTCAGAATTAAGAAATAAAAAAAATATTATGTTTAAAAATGTAATTTTCATTACTCAATCCAAAAATCATTCCAATTCACCTACAACTGTAAAAGTATAGTAATTTTAACTTTGAAATAATTTCTATTAAGAAAATCTACCTAAATTTAGACAGATTTAAAATTTTTCCATTATAGTTTTTAAATTTACTTTGGAAATTTTGAGTAATCACTTATAACATATAAGGTATCAGTATTCTTCTATTCATCAATAATTAAGTATTTTAGAACAATTTTTTTGTCGTATTAGTTTGTGTGAAATAATAATTATCGTCCTACTTACAATAAATAATATATACACTATTTATATTTTAAATATAATTTTTACCATATTATTTTGTTGGCTATTTGAATATACAAAGTATTTGATATAAATAAATATTTGTTATTCAAACTGAAATTTAAATAATTTCGAATTTAATTTTGTAAATTTTTTTGAGGTTATTTATGTATTAATAAACAGTGAGAAATTAAAATACCACGCTTAAAATATATCGTTACACCATGATATTTTTTAAATATATTGTCCGTGACCCTTTTTAAATTTTGTGCCAATAATATTTTTTGAGAGAAATTTCGGGTGGGCTGTATATTTTCTAAATAAACGTTTATAAAAAATAATAATATTAATTAAAACTTTAAGCATTCGTTAAAAAATGTATAGTTATTTACTTGCAAAATCATCATTCATCATTAATAAACAGAAAATACATATAATAAATATTCTTCAATTTTATATACTTCTCTTATATAAACATGCATTATTGTATGCGTATATAATTTCTCTAAGGACTGTAATTCGACTTCAGACAATATGTTGATAAGTTTCAATAAACGTAAAAATTTTCCATCGATTTTGCATTAATCCTCATACATATATATATATATATATATATATATATATATATATATATACAGGGACACAATGTCAAACTATACAATAATTTATAATGTTTGTTACTCTATTATCATTTTGTTTTACAAAAATACCATCAAACAAAGACATCACGAAAAAAATTTTAAAACCTAAAATCTTTTTTGAAAATATTAGAGAATAATCTGTCTACATTTACGAATCCGTTATAATATACTGTATATAGACTATTTAATATATATATATATATGTCTAGAATTTACTGGTCTAGAATTTATTGAAAAAATTAAAACCATATGTCAATATAATTAATCTTTTTAACTCTTGATTTCATACATCAAAATTGATCATTTTTATCAATACATATTATTCGTAGTGTTTAACGTTTTAATGTAAATCATATATAAGTAAGTAAAAAGTGTCAACATTTTAATGAATATGAATTATTTCAGAACAAATGTGTTATATTTCAATTAAATCTGACAGTATACTGTCAGATAAAAATAGTTTTAATAGTCAACTAAAGTTCTAAATAACATATTTGTACGAAAATATTCAACATTAAACGTGATACGTTCGAATGTAATATTGTATACGTTTTACATAATAATCGAATTATTTTATAATATTTGATTAAATTAATTTTAAAACATTCAGTTTTGTTTTGGAAATGTTCTATTATAATATTCCATATATATTTATTCGAATTAATACAATCGTTTTTATAATTTTTCAAGTATTCAAGACTTGATGAATAGTATATTACTCATACGAAATACCGACATTTTACATTCCAACGAATGATTAATTAATCGTTATAATAATCTTTATATATAGTCGTTATAACAAAAAATTACGAAAAATGTATATTCGTGTACTTTTACGAGAAATAGAAAAAATCAAATATATACAACAACAAAATTAATTGTTCCAAAATTTTCCCCGTGTATAGGATAGTAATCGACACGCATAAAGTTTATTTTATTTTAAAATATTAGTTATTACGATATAGTTGTTTTCTATAAAGATATTTATAGACATAAAAATATTAATAAAAAAAGGGAACAACAGCAATTACGTGCGTTATTTTTTAATGTCTTGTTTAAAACCCATATCTGTACAAATTTTTTTTCCGTAAAGATTAAAAAGTTAAACGTGATTCGTAGCATCCAAGTAACTTTTTACTAATAAAATCTAGGATTTTCCATAAAGGAACAGTTCGTTAAATATGAGAAAACGTCGTCGATCTACCACCACTAAATCGTTTAATTTTTATTTTCACTTTTATGCAAGCGCACCTCAATGACCGGGCAACAATTATTACAAATTATCAAGTTTAAGGACTGTAGCATAACATAAGGAACTTAAAATTTATTAATATTAATGAAAAACATCAATTTAAATATATAATGATCTGTGGTTGTTGGAAGGGGATATTTTTAATAATGTAGAACGTATATAATATGTATAAAAAGAAAAATAATTGTCGAAAATTAATTAATTATTATAAATGAATCTTAAAAAATAAAAAATATTTTAGCTCGATAACGAATTACATTGTGACGAAACGTCGCGTGTTTTAGAAAATAAATAACAATTTGAAAATAGATTTCGCCTGTATGGTCAAGTGGCCATTACGCTCATTTCTATGGTTGTTCCCTATATTATTTGATTATGTCGAGTTTAAAATTCTAAAAATTCAGCGATTCCTCCCTATTTCACGCATTGTTAAATATATTTTTAAATTTCAAGTCGGGACTTCCACAAAAAAAACGTAGTGAAGTCAAAATAGCATAATATGCGGTCCGCGTTAAATATTACAGATTTTCACGGAAGATTCAATATAAATAAGAACTGTGAAAGAACATTACGTATCATGGCCTATTGAGCCATAGCCGCAAATATCGAAGGCTGCAGCTCACTGACACCATTGTAAACGTTGGTCAAGATCGCGGACAGATGTCGGCTTAGTCCAGAAATATGGTGGCAAATTATAATTTGTCCATAAACAGTTTTTCGCATATAAGTGCTCGAATAAAGCTTTACGCACTTGACGTTCCGGTAGCAAATTTTATCTAGTCATTTTTATAGTTTTATTTTTTAGTCATATTTTTTGACAGGTTTTTTAATTTTACCAAAATGTTTTAAAAATTTACAGGAAGAACTATTCAAATGCGACAGAAAACCGATAAATTTATAATCATATTGGACATAAGAAATTTACGTATATAAAAGACCAGAATAAAATACGAAGGTTAGTTATATAATATTTTAATGACCTTATTAAAACTCGTTAATCATTATACTTTACTAGGGTCTCTTTGAATCGTTTTCCGTATAACCAACAATTTATTATTGCTATCAAATTCAAAATTGTATGGCAACATTAAAACATCAGTATAAGACTGACATCTAAAACTCCAGGGGCTTGTTACCTTTTTGTATAATTATTCTCTATATTATAATTTTATAATAAATTCAATTTGTTTTCTGAGGATAACTTAAACCGCAAATCATAAATATGAAAAATGGTTTATAAAAATAAATTTTATAATTTATTATATATTTATATTGTAAAAAAAATTTAATTGGACAGTGATTTATATTTGACTCTGTCACTGATTAAAATAATGTTTGTTTTGTATATCAGTCAGAAATATCGATCAGGATACAACATTATATATAATAATATATTGACATTAAACTAAATCATTTAACTCCCAATTTGGAGATAGTCAATTTTATAAAAAATTAATTATCCTATGCAAAGCATATCATTTTTAAAAAAATGGGTTAGATATTTTTTTGAGTATATAATTTTCTATAAAACATTCGTTTAAATTTCTATGTATATAAAATAAAAGTCGTTATATATTTCTATCCATCCATTGTAAGACTAACTTGTTTATCTGTTTGCGCTTCGAGAAAATTGATTCAGTAATTAATATTGTTAAAACTAAAAACAAAATTTACAAAATAATAAAATAAACGAAATTACAATTAAAGTAAACGTCAATAATAAACTTTTCAAAAAGTAACTTGAAGTACGAAATATATTAATATAGCTTTTGGTCTCCTAAGATTTAAATAAATTAATTTAAAATGATTTGTTAAGAAATCTGAAAATTGAGTACCTCGACAAATTTTTTTTCCTTACTTTTATAACTATGAAATAATAATATTTGTTTTAAAAAAAACTTTTCCGCTTATTGGTAACTACCCATTATTGAAATACCGACACTTTTTCGGAATTAAATATAATAAGTTTGTATGCTTAAAAAACGTACATTTTTTTGGGGGTAACAATAACGTCATAAGAATAAATGTTTTGAAATAAAGAAAATTTGAAAGAGATGGGAACTGGTAAATATCGTGTTACCTACTTATGAGCATTTTGAAACACCCAAATATCAAATCAGACATTGTGATAATACATACAATCCGATAAGCAAACGTGAACTAATAAACGTATTAAAAAGTTAGATTTAAGATAAACAAATAATTTACGTTGATTTTTTTAATTTTGTAAAATATTTTACACGCGATTAATAAATATCTTCCGATTCCAGTAGAAAAAATTAATTTGCACTTTTTCGGAACCGTGGTACGTTAATGTTTTTATCAGTTTCCTCTAATCCATAATGCCATTTTTCAACTGTAAATCGTTGGCAATATTCGAGTCGATATTTTTCATTCACTTGTTCATCGTCGTTCAGATAACCCGAAACGTATTAAAATGATTTTCTCCCGTCGCGATAATATTAATATTTCGCGTCGCTGTTCCGGACAAAACCGTGAAAACAAAAACACGACCATCATCGTGATTTCAGTTACTGACCTGAGCATATCTGTCGACGACTCCTTCGCCAAGATTCAAATGCGTGCCGGCCGTACAATTGTTGCCCAATTGTTGTTGCGATTCGACGATTCGCAACAACCTGTTCACGATGTCGTTGTCGAGGGCGCCAGCAACCGACAGCTTGGACGGAACCTGAACGTTCGGCCGCAGATTCCTCGCGCTCCGCGACCGGCCGTGCCGTATGCCGACTCCGGAACATTGCGTGGTCACACACAACAATAGCAGACCAGCCGCGCAGCGGACCGTCGCGGTCGCGGCCGACATAACGCGGTTACCGATTGCGGTACGTGATTGAAACAACGACGATGGTGACGCTCAAACCATCGGGCTCCGAACTTCGTTCACTGTTTCCCCTAGAATGTAAAACCCGCGTAAATATCGAGACTGCCCGTTTATACGTAAAAAAGACAAATGTCGAAAAACTAAGTCCGTGACACACGCACACACACACACACACATATATTTATTTATTTGTTTATATATATAATCTATCGAAACGTATTTAATATACACGTAAGTATATTAAAGTATATTAAAGTATATAAGTAAGAAAATACGAACCATAGCTCACATGGCACGACAGACTAATTATTAATTTAATCAACCCACCTATAATTATGTAACGAACACGAAACACTTAATAATTACGTACGCGAGGTTTTTTCCAAAACTAAATCAACCTTAAATTAGTTTACGAAATCTAAAGGGTACGCGCGTGTCTCTATTGTATCGCGTCGGATGGTGTACGTCGGTTAATGGCAGATAGCGATTTATTATTGGCAAGTTATGTAACATACGCGCGTCGGATATTAATTGTTGACAATATGACGAATAGCTAAATTTCGCTTAAAAAAAAACAAAAATGTAGGCAATTCTCGAATTAAAACAGTTCAAATAATTCGGCGGGCCTTTAGTGACGATTCCATAGGAATTGTGCAAATTAAAAAGCGACACGGCGGATTTAAAGATGGCCATATAAACGACGGAAAGCTGATCACTTTCCGGTAATCCCTTGGCAAACCAAAAGGACAAATTTGATTGACCAAGGGTGGGCTTTGATCACGCAGTGTAACTATCGAAAAAATCGGATAAAAGATAGGGATAGGTATTAGTTCGGTACATCCTATTTCGATTGATAATGCGAATAGTGTCTGCGAAGTTCATGCCAAAGTTACCGACGACGGAGCAAAAACAATTTCGTCCGCAAGTCTCTCAGAATACCGTTGGCACATTGCGAATAGTAATCCCGACTTTCTAAACGCTTTATAGTTGCTGGCCGACGAATCGCTGGTTGCGGTTAATATGGTATAAAAACAAACGTACAATCATTTCGGAATTCTGTCGTTTCGCCAAAAGTCGATATCCGACGAACGTAGGATAGCGTACAATTCGTCGTAAATAGACTGCCCGCCAATAACTATAGACGCACGCTATGGACACAATTAAGCACGCGGGCACGTGTATGAAGATACGTGGTTATTTTCGACCATAATCTACAGAATTCGTACGATTATCGAACGCCGGGGTTACTTATTGAACACGGACCCGTCGTTATATATAGCGATTTTGTCGTCGTCTCGCTGTGTGAAACGTCACCATTCGCCACTTCGAATCGACGACGACCAGTGGTTAGCCCCTGAAACGGTGGCAACCGATATTGTTGAACACTTCGGAACGTCACCACTACGTCCGTACCGCCGGCCTTCGTCTTCTTCGCCCGCGTTTCGCCAGGACTATTTCGAGTACGGGGATTCGCAGGACGAGCGAACGAACGACTTATAAATATAACGCTACTCATCGTCGTGAAATCCCAGACGCGCACTGGGCCACCGGGAGAACCTTTTCTCGTGTTCCGGTCATACACACAATTTGTCCACTTTTAATCGAAAATGTTATTACTTCGTTGCTCGTTTCTATTCGCTAACGACTCGCCGGTAGTATTTTGGTAATTGAAAACCGTGAGCCGGGCGTATAGGCGTAATGAAAGTAACTACCGCATGTGTATTCATATTTTCGTTTATTAGTGTTCTTAATAACGCGAATTTTCGTTTGTATAAATGAAAATTTCGTGTTACGCACGTTCAAATTCGTCAATTACGATAAATACGAATATCACGATATTTTCCCAAATCGCTTTCGAGTACGGTAACGTGTGTATTTTATATCCGCGCATAAAACCAAATGGTTTAAAGCGGAGTACGAACGCAAAATAGTCTCGATTACCTTAATACGCCTCACTTTATACGTATTCAACAATTATCGTTTTCGGGTCACGAAGTATTGGTTGCAATACCTTTATAAACTGAACTGATCAATATTTCGTTATGTACCACAGAAAACACAATTTGCTCCGCGGCAGAGAAATTTGACACAGGACGTGCCTACCTCCATAAGTATTAAATTATGGCCGTAACGTCAATGAGAATAGCTAACGGACGTACGAAAATACGAAAACAGCTCGCCTCCGAAAACCAGCGCGGCAAACGTGACGTAATTTGGACATGACTCGCAACCGATATTCGTTCGGAGAACGACAACACGTAGTAACCTGGGAAATTACGCGCGCGGTGATCGTCCAACGACAACGCGTTGATCGAAGGTAATAATGAAAGACGACAACTGAGCAGATCGGGTCCATGAGAATATTTCATCGAAGCTAAAATTAGCGTCGCGCCGACCGTCGATCGGAAGTGTGAGAAAACCCCTAGAAACTTCAACGCGTAACACAAAAGGCCAACCGGTTTTTCGGACCAGTTGGACGTATGCGCCATAAAGTTCGCTTAACTTTTCGGCAAAACGAATCGCTCCGTGTTCATTATCAACTTTTAATTTTTAATTTCGATAATTTTCCCTCGTTAACCGAACGTTCTTTTTTTTATTTAAACCAATTATTTTCATTTTAAAATTTCACTTGCTAAGATTTATTTGTCAGTATGTTTTATCTACATGAGACGAACATAATTAATACCTGGTAGAGATAAACAATTTCAGCTCTCGTATTAATTGTGGAAAAATATATTTATATAAATAAGTAAATATTATACGATACAAAATATTAAACGGACCATTAGAAAAAAATTCTTCTTTATTTAAGTTAATAGTTTTTTATAAATTTACCTGAGATATTTTTATTTTTGGTTGACTTTCATTTTAAAACTCGATTAAAATATTGCTGTGAATTCGATTTCAGCAAATTGAAAGAAATCGTTTACTTGTCCAGCATGTGTATAATCATTCCATACTAAATATTAATGAGAAGTCAAACCTTATCTACTGATGTTATATAGTTTAATGTAAAAAGAGAATGAAATAATCCTAAATCAATAGCAAGAGACGATTTCTTAAAAAAAAACACCCTCCTTTTTGTTCAAATTATCATTTTCTATGCGTATGGAATAAAATGTTTATTTAGTATTTTCCATTTTGAGTGACACAAACTTAAATGTATACTACTTTTCACCAGAAACAAGAATATGTTAAATTAGCTTAATTTTATGTTTCGATAATAATAGATGCCATTACTTTGTTTTTTTACCTGAACGGTTTCGATTATACAATTTATGTAATGTATTTTCTATCTTTAATATAAACGGTCAGTTTATTGAAATGATTATTGTTCCAAATTGCAAAATTATCATAAATTTACATTACATTTGATCATAATTTTGAACTAGTATTCATAAAAAATATTCAATTGCAGAAGAAATTTCCTTCTTCAAAAACATTTAATTTTAAAATATTCCTGTTTATATATTTTTTAAAGCAATCTTTCTTTATGTGTTCGTGCTATAGACGCTTTTCAAATTGTATATCTCGTTCAATAATGAAGTGTAAAACTTCGTTTACAAGTTTTGAAAATCGGCCATTTTGGTAATACTTAATAAAAATCAATAATAAAATGTGTTTTGAAAAATGGCTACAACACCTTTTTATTCCCAAGTGATGATTACGAAACTCGCTGAACTTACACTTGTAATTTTATATTTTTATGGGTCGAGTAAATATGTGTTTTTTTTTCCATTTTAAAATTTCCCATTCCAACAATTTATTATAAAACATCGTTTAGGTAAATATTAAGTTCTCACACTGTATGGTTCAAGTATTTCTTTGTGCTCGCTATAATATATTTTCTTCGATGACGTTTTAAATATTTTGTTTATTTAACGTATTACCCACTTTGTGCATCATAAAAATGTAAAATATTTATAAAAACAAATATCACTTATAGAGAGAAATTACTATTTTAAAGTCAAATATTCAGTTTTAACCTTTTCTGTGTTTCATACTTAACTTAATTACATTTCCTATTAAAATCAAATAAATAACACAAGTTAATCCCTACACTACTCAACACAAATTAAAAATTGAAAACAATTTCAACATTTTTCTACAGAACTTTTACAATAGATCTGTACAGAAATATATATAAATTTTTTGTAAAAAATTGTGAATACACATTATTTTTCTTGGGCACACTGTTTTGAACACACTAATTGTGTAAAACAGTCGAAAAAAATTACATAGATCTGCGATAAACATTAATAATTAGTTTCCAGCTATTATAACAGTTATGATTCAAAATATATTATATTCCGATAAAATTTTCGATTTTAAGTTTACTAGTAAAAATATATTTTAAGCCAAAATATATACAAAGCATAACAAATATCAAGTGTGATTATTCATAGAGAAAGTTACAGTGATAGGTGATTTTGGGAAAAATTCAACATTTCTATGTCATAGGACTAAGTAAAGTTTATAACTTATGATTCGGCAATCTTTTAAACAATTTACTTTTAAAACTTCTATCGAAACCATTATATTATTTAATCGTGTGTTTTAAAAGGGATTTTAATTGTATTATATTCAATTCATAACAACATGCCTAAAATATACAATAAATAGAAATATTTAGTGTAATAATTTATGTATATAAACCTAATCACGCACATAATTATAATATTATTGTAGTCATAATAGAAGAAAATGAATAAATATAAAATGAATTTATTCAAATCAGATAAGTAAAACTTGTAATTAATTTTAATTGTAATATTCAAAAATCTATTGGTTAAAATATATAATGCGTATTAAATTTAAAAAATATTTAATTTAACGTCACCACTGCCTTATATATATATTTATTTATCGTTGCATAATTAACATTTAAAAACCTACATAATATTATTATTATCAAAACAACATATCAGATATTACGGCACTAACTTAGAACATAACAATGTATTCACCATTTTTGGTTATTGAACAACATTTACTCGTGAAAGTATACAATTACTTAATGTACGAAGACGATTTATCTAAAGACATTTTTATGTTATAAATAAAAACTGTATTTTGTTTGTATAATTCATAGAGACATTTCTTTTATTTTTTTGGGGGGGAGGGACATAGGGTACAGAAACTCTGCGTGAAAATATTTCTAAAATAAAATACATCACATAGTCAAACTACTATAGTTCGAATTTGGAATTTTTAATACTTTAATATTAAAAACGTGCGGTATATACATTATACATCATACCTGTAAAAAATATTATTTTTTGAAATAAATATTTAATAATACAGAGATAACAAAACAAATATTTTCTAATAAATTTTAAGAATATCATATACATATTTTTATATTTTATTTCTTAGAATTATAAAAACATCTCTCGTGTTAAATTGCTTTCAATGATCATTGTTACCAACATTTTGAAACTTAATTCAACATTACATAATACTTATTTCCTTCGATTTATTGACTTCAAATTAAATTGAATAAAACCAAAAAAGCATCTATATTAATCTCAGAAAAAAATATACCCTTACATTTAATAATATAGCAAACACCATTTTCGTTTAATGATTTTTTCCCGTTGGTTTTTTGTATATGAAATACCAAAAGAAGCGCAATTTGAAGTTTCGACACAATATAAAAAAAATTTTACGATGAATAATTTGATAGGATATAAGTGAAAACCATTCTATCCACTAACCTCTTAATTCCGAAAAAATATAAACTGAAGTACAGAAATTAACCATAATCTTGGTATTAATATGATTGCCATTCTACGAAAAGCATCAGGGTGGAAACAGGTGATTAGAGACTAAAACGTAAACCTCAGGCTTTTCGGTAAATCGAAATATTTTGGAAATTGTCAAAATAAAACGTACAAAGATATCGACTTTTACAATATGATTTGGAGTGAAACGAAGCCGACATTTTAACAATGTTATTTAAATTCGTAAATATTGTCCAAAACTGGGGATATATTGTACTCAGATCATAAACTACACGAATATATAAATACGATTCATTTACCTTGAGCTAATTGGTATTAGAAGAAAAAAAATCGACTTTTTCCATAAATCAAATATTCACGTTGGGAAAATTTTAGTCAATTTTGTTATCTGAGGGGTCTGCATTACGGTCACTTTCAGGTTACACACGGTAAATTAATGATTCGACAAAATTAATATTGCATGACACAAATACTTAATATACGACGAGAAGACAGAATACTGTATTCCCACTATTGTATTCTAAATCTCGAAATATAAGTATCCTATTGTAATTAATCGCACGCTGACGACGTTCAATTATTTTGGCGGACATCGTTTAGAAAGATGTTAGTCGTTCGCGCAATATTGGCATATATCTAATGGAACGATATACTATAAGTTCGAATATTTATCACGCTTCTTATTCGGAAAAATATGTCAGTACTTCGTTAATATTAACACTTCGTTAGTCGCCCGATATATCACGCCGTTGGTCGCACGAGGTATAATTGTACCCCGATATATTGTTATATAATATTGTTCTAAATCTTTCATATTATTATTATTCTGTATTTTAATATTATTATTCGCGGTAACCTGGAAATACCATAGTCAATTTATAGTGCATTATCTGTTAAGAAAAATTTATTACCGAAATACGTATATTAAGAGAAAACAGAATTAAAATTTTAGAAAAAATTGAAAATTGCTGTTAATGGCGCAGAGTATAGTAAATGTCAGCATAAATGAACGTAACAATACCAAATCAAAAAATTTAAAAAAATACCATTTTAGCGTACCAATATATGAAGAGTAAACGAAAATTAAACTATGGTTAGTAAATATTGCCATTATAAAATTAAATTTATAAACACGATTGATATACCCCATGGAACTGTAACATCGTTCACAATAAAACGTAGGCCATTTCAAAGCGGACTATAAAAATAAAGTGGATACAGAAAGAAATAAGTTACAGTTTTAAAAGACAAAAATAAAGGATAACTAAGCGAAAACAATCATCGTCGCATTACATTATCACTATTTAATTCGGTGGTTTGAGGTGCATGCAACGAGAATCATCTATCCGTAAATGCTGAATTGTAATTCAAAATTGAAATTTATTTGATTTGTTACGAAACGAAAACTTAAAATCGCCTTTAATAATCGTCTAACATATAGTTTAAAGAATAATTATATTGATAGTAACATAGGTTCGGTGTAAAATCTCGGACGAAAATAACGCCTTAAAAGTATAGGGCAAACTCCTAAAGTTAGATAACACGCCGTAGACGTTGTATAATGTAATCTACGACTATCGTTAAAGACGTCATTTCAGCGTTTATATACAGTTCCATTTATTTAAACAGGCTTCCGTTATATTTAGTAATAGATTCGTTATTGATTGAAACGAATAAAGAACTGATTTCACGATTCCGTATGATTCTATTTATTCGAAAAACAAAAACGAATTATACTGTAGGTTTATAAAAAGTACACTTTTTGACTTATCGAATATACGTTTAGAGAAAATCGAGGTATAAAAAAGGTTTCCTGGCTAGTATTCACTATTATTTTCTAACAAATTTGTTTCACAAACTATACTTCTGACAATAATAGTTTTACAAATTTTACGATTTATCAATTCGTAGAAACTAAAACTAATATTACAATGCTGAGTCGCACCGACACGAGTGAAGCGAAAAGAATGTCTTTGCGATCGCTCGCAGACATTGCCGTGTCAGAGACCATAAATACGTTTTGTGTAACGGTGGGTTATAATATCATCCCTAATGTATCGCTTGAATTTGTCTACAAATAGAAATATCATCGTTCGTGTCAACAAAATTGTTATCGTTTTTACGGATTTACATATAAATCCATAGAACAATTAATAGGTAACGTAGTACTCGTCCAGTTGGATTTTATAGAAATAAAATCTTGAAATATAAATCGAGTAACGAGTCGGTAAATGACTATAAAGTAATCTGTTATTACAAATCACTAACTATTAACTTTACGAATCACTTTGCTCTCTATTATTGTTTAACTGAAATCGATTCATAATTATAACACCAAAGAATAACATAACTTTCTATTATCGTAGTTTGTAAAAAATTTAATTTCCCGCATTGCATAAACAGTTAACTATCAACAATATTTTCAGTTAAAAATTAAGGACAAATAAAGTAAACAAATTCTGATCTCAATATATCGCCAGAATTAAATAATATTATCCGGTTAAATTAATTAAATAAAGACCGATTATAATTCCACAAAATTAACGTCTGGAAAAATAAATATAAAATATTTTCTTTTTTTTTATAAATAATTCGACAAATAAATTAATATATGCAATGCATTTTATTTTACTTATGATAATTAACTTAGTCGAAGTGAATAACTATAAATAAAACTAAGAAACTTGCCCCTATTTAGCTAAATCGAATTAAGTATATATACGAATATAACATTTCGGTTAGAACATTTATGATTACTGTAAAAATATATATTGAAATAAGACATTACGGAATCGAATTGACCGTAAATAGTTATATTATTCGATTATATTGAATATATTAACCTACTTATGAATACATTTTCTCTTTGAAAAGTATTATACTACTGTGAACATTTTTCTAAAAATAGGCAGTAATAATTATGTAATAATCAAAATCTCTATTAAATACTTAATTTAAATATTGCGTAGTAGTGTAAACGTTTATTTAACCCAACTATAAAATGCATAATAACATTAAAGTAATATAAGTAAATCGTTAATTTCTTTTATAAAGTTTTTCGCCATTTATTAAACTTATTAAATGATTATAAACGTTTTTTGCGTATTTTTATATCTATACACTTTCTTAATATAAAGAGATAATTATACATATTATTGAATCTGAAAATTTAATTTCGTTCCCCCAAGTAAATATCAACTAGACGGCAAATTGTTTACATATTTACTAAAAATAACATTATATTAGTATTTTGAAAACGTAAAACAACATAATAATAATAAAGAATTCGATACAACTTCGTACGAATGAATAAGGTATGCGTGTGACTTATGAAGTTCCTTTGTATATATTTTCTATTTTTACGTTAATACTGATTAAATTTGTTTTGTAACATTCATTAATATTGCGATTTCTAAATATTTAAAATGATTTAAGAAATAGTTTATATGGTCAATACTAAATCGTCATATAAATTATTACCATAACAGAATGCCAGGCAAAAAAATGCAATCGGGGCATCGAAGAAATTCGTGCGATTACACCGGAGGCAAAAAGATTGATCGAAGATTTGGACGTGCGTCCGTAAATTAAACTCGTATTTATATTAAAATAATTTAGCTATCGTAACATATTACAAAATTATTAAGGGTTAACATTTTTATATATTTACTATGTTTTTAATACCTGTATTATGTCGTCGTTATTTTTTTATTAATATTTATATTAAACTTATTATTAAACCCAGTTATAACGTTGAATAATCATACAAATAATAATAATGATAACTCTACACGAATAATATAACCTTTATACGAATTAAAACTGAAATCGAGTAAAAATCATAATTACTGCGAAAACTTTATTTCATAGAAATCGTATTAAACAAAATATACGATTCGATAAAATATAGTTCCAATACAAAATATAATATGAACGTTAGTCACAATTTAAAACTAAATAAAGATAATATACAAATATATTAATTTATGTTGAAATCGTAACGGAAACGCTTATTTTATTTATATATATATAGTGTGTATATATATATGTGGAACCACCTAATTGCGTTTTCCGATTATTCATCTTAAATGAGTTTTCCCAATTAATAGACCTAGCTAAATCGCTATAAAGTGAACTCAAACACTTTAATTCGACCGTTTTCATCTAAATTCATTATTTCCTTTGTTAACATTAAAACAGTGTGCAATTATGGCTCTAATAATGCTAAGGTATTTGTTATACGCGGATTTATCGATTGTATCGATTTACTTACTTATATTCAATCACGTCAAAATGTATTCTTATATTATTATGCGATACGTCACAGTTATATTTCAATTCTTACGACAGTTTTCGTGACGGTGTTCGTACAATTTGATTAACTCAATTTTTATCCAATTCAATGAATTTATAAAGAATAATGTTCGCTAAACTACACATAACGTATATTGTAAACCCGAAACATATAGACGCGCTGAATTATCTGTGACGAACATTTTAACTTCAAAGGTTACTCCGGAATTAAATTTTAAGCCATTAAATATTACAACCAGTTATGTTTTGAAATTTAAGATAAAAGTACTTTGAACACTTTGTGCCATTGTTACAGGGTGAGTATTTACACATAGTTTACAATCAAATGACAAATTGAGTTTAGGAATAAAGTCTTGTAATCGGGACATCCCTAACAAGTTACATGTACTTTATACTGTATCATTACTGTACAATTATTCACACAAATAATTTGTAATAGAAACTTTTTCTATTTTTGATAATATATTTTATATTCGACCATCTATTATTCCACGACATCTGGATTACCAAAATATGTGTTAAACAAATCTGTACTAAAATATTTAATTCGTAACTAATTTGATTAAAAGCCTTTAATATATTTTATTTGCTTAATAACATAAAATATATAATGATTTGGTTAGATTTTAAACTTTTATTTAAAATTTACGTACATATTTCGGCGCTTTTTGTAATTTAATATTAAATTCTCGTAAAATTTAATCGCGGTTAAATGAAACGAGAATGAAAAAGTTTAAATGTAGCGAGTTTTAAATTTTACGGGATATTGTTTTCAACTTTTACTACATAATCGAATAAAAATTATCATTATTTTATTGTGTACTGAGAATATTACTGTTTATTTACCTCTCTAATTTTCGGTGGGTGATTTATGAATAAAATATTAAATAAATCAGAACGTTTAATTATTTTTATAATAATAATTATGAAAAAATATTGAACTATTCAATATCATAGGATATATAAATAAAATTCCTATTTTCATTCATATCAATTAATTCGACGCATTATAGAAAAAAAGAATTACCAACAAAACTATCTAATTCTGATAATCATTTTATGCAAGTTTATTTTTGAAATTGAGAATTGTTTCGTAACAATAATAAGATAACAAATTATATGTAAACGAATCTATTTTTCGTTTTCGTATTTAATTCTTTAAATTTTTTCGATAAGACTAATGTTTTTGTTAGCTTTAAAAACGCATATTATTATTAATGTTTAACATAAAAGTTATATTGTAAATATTCTATTTATCATTAATCACAATATAATAACCGGCTGTTGACCAAAAACTTACTCCTTGAGTTAAATTAATCGACATTTGGATTACAATACCACTTCGTTACCCAAAAGTAATAACAATACAATAATATATATTTCACACAACGCTACGAGACACAATAATTAATATGGATTTTTGTTACGAGTGTATATCTTTTCGAGAGCGTGTCATAACAGGGTTACTCGTTTTCGTGAGAGTGAAATCAATTTTCCGGACCATTCTCGACTAAGCAGTTCAATTATAAAACTGTTGTTGAAATCAATTAATTTTCAAATTAATTCTACGAGATTTTAATCAATAGGGAAGGCTATACGCATCGCGTTCAATTCTAAATTACTAGACTCTTTAGTAAAGTCTTCTATTCGAATCTTGTTGATTCGATGTGAAATCACGGACGACAGGAAACATTTATTTTGCATGAAAAACGGTCCAATTGAAAACTACATAAAAAACGAATATCACTGCGAAGTATATAAAAGCCGAACAATATATAGAGACTGGACAGACGTTCGAAGTCGTTCAAAGCCAGTATTGTATTGTTGTTTCAAAGCGACAATATAAATCGTTACAAGCGAAAATTTATGCCTGTTCATTTCAAAATTGCTCGCCGACGACGACTCATTGAGACATAATTTTTCACTATTTTCTCGCCAAATTCTTAAATATTGTCTACGATCTCGCGATTATTTTTAACAATTTAGCGTGGACCATTCGCATTTAATCTTTTTAACAAGTTTTCATAAAATGAAAAAGTGTTTACAAAATACACTAACAGCAACAAAAAGCAAATATTGTAAAACCATTACATTTCTTAATCTACAATTTCGAAACTCCGTTGCCAAGTACTAAAGTTGAGTATCCGATAGCGACGATGAGTTTTATCGACATAGATATTTTTTTCCATCATCAAAAACGATTTCTGTTAATGTTTTGGCATATTATTATACTCTAATAACTAGGAATAAGCGATCAAACGTAATAACTTACCCGAAAGAGAATTATAGTTTTTTTATTACTTATTAAGGAGAAAATTTATTACTAAGTATTTAGACATTTTTATCACAAATTACACTATTTCGATAAGAATAAAAGACTTTACAGAAATGATTCAATCGCCTCTTAAGAAATTCGCATTTTGATCGTTTCTTTTTTTTCGTTTAAAAAAGAAAACTTTTTACCGGTCGCGATGAACTCAGATTTTCGATTAACCTTTAAAATAATGCCAAAAAGATACGTTTAAAAAAACCAAGATTCGGAATTATTCAACCATTTATTACGGCTTTCTAAATGAAATTTTTAAAATAGAAATCCAATGTCACTTATACAAAGTCATCTTTTAACAAAGAAAAAATATATAAACCTAATAATGTTTGTGTGTGTGTGTGTATGAGTTTATTCTGTAAGGCAAGTTTTTGATGCATCGATTCGGCAAGTCTTAACTGATATATATTTAAGGGTATTTTAACTATCGGTAATACGACATTTTTTTAAAACTGTCACTCACATTGGTGATCGACTAGATTTTAGTGTGAACGCATAATATATAGATACAATATATACCGTTTTAAAAAACTTTTCGGTTTTCGACATAATTCAATTTCGTTTTGTTGCGCGTTTTTCACGACTGAATAAATTGTTGACATTTTCAGTAACAATGGCAACGTACCTACGTATCCGAAATTTACGTTTTCTTTTTCATTTTTCAATTACAACGCTAAGAATTAGCGATAAAAACAATGTTATCTCGTAATGGGAATAATGTTAAAAAGACAATCGCAAATTTTACGCTTGAAAACCTGGAGGAAAAATCCGCGCGCAAGCACTATAACAGCGTAACGTTATTTGTTATTCCAACGACGGCGACGCGTGCAAAACGTTAAAATTCGTCTCCGCGACAAATCGTGCCAATAACCATTGTCGGGTGTGATCGGAAATCGTGTGGGCCAAGATTAAAAAAAAAAAATACGTTTAACACCGTCCATATTTTTTGCTTAGAACTTTGACAATTTGTATTATAGCTTCGTATATAAATGGATGACATTCGTTGCACAAAATACTCAGGTTTGTCACCCACTCAAGTGCGCAATTAGTACGTGGGACATATTCGACTTATACATTATTTTTCATTTATAATATACGAATGACTCTCCGCTATGACTCGATTTTAGATAGGAGAACATCGTTGCTAAATCTTTTCACAGTAATTCACAATTTGCGGACAACTATCGTCGTGATACCGGACAAATACTACAAGTTGCTAGGCTTACGGCAAACAATGTAATAATGGTACAATGTTCGATCGTATTTTACACGGGGAGTTGACGAATTAATTTGCAGTCGAAATTTTATAAAATACGGAGCACGAAGCCCGAATATAAATTGAAACACGTCTTTATGTGCGTCGCAATTTAGAAAAAACTAACGAAAAATTTAGTTCAATCCTATAACGAACGTTCGTAGAAGGTTCCTGGATCAAAGCTTTAAAGTGACCTAGATTATAATTTATTCGCGTGGAGTAATAGTGTAATGTCAATACAATGAAAAATAATCAAACAATTCTGCACGTCGATGTCATTAATCATTGATTTTCTAAGATAGATACTTCGATCAAAATTAGGACTAAACGATGGAAATCATCAAGCAAGTGAAACTTATTTTTGGAAGAATAAAAATTTCCAGATTTTAGGTAACATAGGCACTATGGACTGAATTCGACAGATGTGGCTATGCGTGAATAATCACCTAATTGTAGATTTTGTCCCAGTACTTAATTTGAGGGACGCATCCAGACATTTTACAAAATAAAACAAACAATCGTTAAATTATTAAAAAACTTAAAACTACATTTATTAACTCTAGTCTTTTCAGTCTTTTTACATACCCTCAACTTTAATGATATTTAAAGTTTAATACTATATAGTATAATACTATATATTATATATACAATCATTTTGTTACTCTTGCATATTATAATTCCAATAACTTGTCTATTCATTTATTTATTAATTTTATTTAACTCGAAAGTGTGTTTATTATGTGTATTATAAACAAACCGAAATTATGTCATACGCAATAATAATAATAATAATAACCGTCGATTTAATAGTATTTATAATTATTTGCGAATCTTCATTAACAATCGTCATTCAAATTTCGTATACTTGGCTCTATCAATTTCCACCATATGGTTTTCGACCGAAATGCCACATCACACGTACCGCTTTCCTACTATCCACAAATTTCCAAATCCAATTGTGATTATGATACGGTTTCATTACCCACCGCAAATGGTCATTATTTCTTTCCTAATTCTTCTATTTCCATAAGAACAAATCGATTATTTGTTGTGTTTGTTTGTATGTGTTTGTGTGTAGTTATATATAATAAATTATTAGTATTGGCATCTGTGTAAAGTCGTTAAACAATTTAATGTTCGTTACAAAAAAACAATGTAATTTATAATACATTTTTACGATTAAATTTGAGAATAGAATTCGGGCACTAGATAATACTAACCGCCAGCAAAATCAATTTTTAAAGACAATAAGACAAGTAAGTGACTGAATACTTCATTAATAAAAACAAATCTTTTCCTGGACTGCCGCGTATTAGTAAAATGAACAGTGACAAATGTAAGTCGTTCTGAACATTAAAATATATAGGTAAAAAAAGTGAAACCGTGGATCATAGTTATACGATAGGTGCACTAGAAACACCGTGTACATTTCATATACATATAATATATTATAGTATATATAATTTTATTGATCAACAATTAAGCAGCGTGGAAATCCGTTCAGCACTCAAGGACAATTTATCGTTACATAATTCTAACAATTGTTCCCAATTTTTTTTATCTTTACCAAAACTATAAACGACTTATACGACGCAGAAATATTAAAATACGCATAAGCGAAACATAAGTACGGCAAAATGCTTTGCCCAATAACGTTGAATCGTAAAATTCGTTTCCCAAGCAGAAACCGTTTAACTAACGGTACTGTGGTCGTTGAAAATCGCCGTAAAACCCTCGGTTGTTAAACTTCGTAATTATGGTACAAATAACGCGTAACATATTTAACGTATTTTCTATTTATTGCTTATTGTAAAACAATAACGCCAAATCGCGAGAGCGCGCGTATGCGCACACACACACAATTACGTTGGCTGCTTTGCGAGCTTATCGAAAACAAAACAAACGATATAATCTAAAACGACATTGTCTATGCGTGTACTAAATCTAAAATTTCGTCCAATAACGTCAGTCTAAATCCATTTCATTCGTATTTATTACAAAAACCTACTAATAGTCATTCTTAACATTTTTCCCCGTTTTTGACGTTTCGTATTAAACGTAACAATTTCGTAAATTATTCGAATAAATATGGTTTAGTTAAAACTTTGTTTTCGAAAGTAATATTAAAACTATCTGAGGGAATTCGTAAAAACACTTTGCTTCAAGTTTATCAAACGATTGGAAAACTGAATCATTGACATACAATAGATTCCTGATAATCTTATTACATCATCCGGAGCATTTATTTATACTCGAACAAACTTAACACGATATTTTAATATTTACAACCGTTGTATATTTTTAACAAAATACTTAATAGTTTTACAAGCGTTTATAACTTTGTAATTCAAATTGAGGTACAATGTTACAAATAGTCATACGGTAATTTGGTCGTTAATACGTTCAAAAACGTATCTATCGCCAGTAAACGTTTAAAATAATACGTAAAAACGTAACATTTCGTATCTTATTTTTTACGGTACGTTAAATAAATGTAATAAAACCCTAAGTACAATTCGTTTTGATATATTACAAATTTATGGAAACTATGTTGTTATTTTAAAAACGATTTTCACTAAATAAACACCTACTAATGTTTTAAGCACATGCAAACACCATGTATGCACGTACAGTTTAACCAATATATTACGTGACCTTAATTACTTAATTATCGAATAACATAAGACGACATTTAGATCTTAATTGATGTGAATTATGTAAATTCTCCCTAAATATTATGGATCTTCGTTTATAAAATATAAAAAAGAACGTTAATGTTTTGCACATTATTCGTCGCAAGTTTTTTCTGTTTTAAAATACTATTTGGAACGAATAATTTAAAGACATATTGAGATTTTGACAATGTCCTGAATTTTTTTAAATTCAACGCTTTCTTTATCGTCATCAATATGCTCGGATTATTACAAAAAGTTCATTTTATGAACCGAATTACGAATGCGAATTTTAAGTTTGGTAACTTAGAAATAACAAAACAGTTACGAAACAGTTACATTAATGATCATAAATGTATTAGAACACTAACTTAAGCTTCGCCCGCTATTATTTTCTATGAATCCAATGATTAATCGATTTTGGACATAGAAATACTTTTCATTTGGCACATTCAGGTGATATTTCCAAAATACATTTTCGTAACACTAAATATTGCTTAAACTAAATATGACACTAAAGCCATTGCTTAATTCACAGTTTGATGTTTTTAAAATTCAAAATAAAATTAGAATTGGAAAATAAAATATCTTTGTTTCAAAATAATGCGAACACTGATTTAAGTTAATAACAATATACGTGTTTATTAACATATAAATTGAGAAAAGATTTTCGTATTGAAAACGTATAATAGACCGATCTAATCACGAGAAATTGTATTAAGTACAAAATTTATCGTTTGTAATATAAATATATATATATATATGATTTATTTATAATTCTCATAAGGTTTAACGAGTTTTTGATAAAATGGATAAATTATGTGTACGTATAACGATTATTTATTCTAATCGACAATTTTTTGAATTTATGAACTATCATTTTTCCCCTAAACAATTCACAATACGAATTGTTCGGACATTTTAAAATTTGAAACACGTATAAATAAAATTTATTTAAAATATATTATTTTTAAATAGCGATATTGATCTAATTGCGTTTCAAATATCCTACGAATAACACGAGTTTATTGAATATTTTAATATTCTAAGTACGTCTCGTTTGTATATGAAATATGATTTTATTCGGTATTATTTCTGTATTAAACAATTAATTATTTATTTAAACGAAATATTATGTTCTACTATAAAATAACATTTTGGAATTACGTACAAAAATATGTATATAGCTAAAAAATTTGTGCCGATTAAAAAATAACGCGATTCCGTGGCTTAAGTATAACACATACAAATGGCAACATTAAAAAAGAATGTTCCAAGTTATGAAAATGTTCGCAATTTTTATATTATTATTTTATTCGTTACACTATAACGGGTTATTCTAGTTTTCCAATCACTAGAGATTTTATTGTAATTGAACGAATGTTTTAGTTATTGAACGATAATATAATACTAACACGCAATCGCTATTCCACGCTTTTAAATTGAGCGATATTTAAATGGTGTGCGCGGTTAACATATAACGGAACTACCATAATCCATATAAACGCAGCAATTCTCTTTCGTAATGCAAAATAAACGTCTGTTCTTATTTTGTATTCGTCGTTTGTTTTCTGGTGTATATTTATTACGCGTACATATTGTAGCCACTAATATTTTACTTCGTACCCATATCACGTTATAAAATATTATCGCGTAGACCAGACTTTTATTTGTTTCAAATATAGCGCGAAATGCAAATGCCTGATGTTCGGAAAAAAACATATCTACTTTGTACCGAACTTTATAAAATATGAAAAAGTACGTTGAATTCCAATTGTACATTCACGTTGTTTTTGAATTTTAAAAACTCGGCGTGTGTAAACATTACGCGTGTTTAAAGAAAAACAAATATTCTTTAAAATTATAGACATTTTAGTTTTAAACTAACACATCCATATGTATTTAAACGTTAACACATAACAGAAAAAAACTACTTCCTTTAACACATTAGAATTTGCACGTCAGGATTACACTCGTACAAAAGATAATACGTAAGCTGACAAAATGTACTATTTATCTCATAACGATCACAAATAATGCGAATATTATAATTTCAATTCGATAATTACGTGTTTTTTACAAGGGAATAATAATAATAAGTGATTTTATTAGGTTAAACTTAATGTAATAATAATTTATAATTCATAAAATTTAGTAAACAGAATATTTCCCAGGTCTAATACCAGAAAGAATCGAAAACTACATTATTTTTAAAAGATAGTATAAAATTGCAAAAACGTCAGAAACGTTTAGTATTGGAATATTTAGTGTCTTAGTCTTCCAAATATTATATCAATAATCCACCCCAAAATTTGATTTTAATGAGCTTATAGCAAATTACTAATTACCTGTTTCTTATATTTGTCGAGGAAAATAAATATTTTGCCTATTTGAATTTATATATCTATATATACATACATACTATTTATAATGTACATATTTTTTTATAACAAAATACGGTTCTATTTAATAGTTCAATAGCCTAATGAAACATAGGATACTAAATTTTATAGTTCTCAATAGTTCACATTATTAATACAAACTTAATAAAATGCTGTAAAGTTATTTCCGCAATAACTCTAACGCTTAAACGACGATATTATACGAACGATTTTCGTTCGATACAGGAGTGGCAAAATGACCGGGACAACTGTCATCTTAAATATCTTTTTCCCTTTCATTTTAAAACCATTTATGCAAACCCCAAAATCTCGAATCTGTAATACACAATATTCCCCATAAACATTGCTTGACGTTCGAAATAATTCCGTGACGACCTTAAATTTTAGATAAACGAAGTTAAATTGATTCGATTTAACGCCGACGCGATGTTATATTGCAAAATTTTTCCGGCAATATGGTCGAACACGTGTTGACAACGACGCTGATAAATTTAAGGTAAATTAATCAACTCTGTTTAGATATGTGTTTACTTATGATACTTCGATATTACCTATATATATACAACACTAATGGTTTAGATATTATTGAGCAAATCTCGTTATTTTCTGTCACATATCGTCGTATGCCATTACTGAAGCGATCGTGTATGTCATTAAAATACGTTAAACGACAAACTTGGATATAGCCGCGATATGTTTCGATCAATTCGAATGGTTCGACGAAAAATGTTTTTGAACTTAAAATACGTACCGCGAGTATTTTCGGAATAATAAAAGTGGAATTAATATTTTTTATTATACGCCTCATTTGCACATACATATTGCTCTCATTGTCTTATTGTCAACAACTTAAGCACTCTCACGTTATTGACAAACGCGCGTTTCGCGAACAATGAAATAATCAATCCACCTTGTCCGTAACGTATCGGCGACATGCGTTCTTCACTTTGGAAAATTGGTATAAAATATTTGACGCGCCACGGACGCCATACGACCGGCATACGATATTTACTGATGACGGAACGACCTAGTGTGTCCGACGTAGACGGAAATCGCGGTCGGCGCACGTTTAGACAGTCTTGTCGTTTTAAATTGTATCTCGAGCGAAATTCTAAAAGCTTGTATTACGCAACGATGGGCGTGTAATTTGTATTATATAGGAGATTTCGGTTTTCGTATGTTTGACCAGGACCACAATTGTACAACGTGATTTATTTTATCGTCCGAATACATCTGAGAAATTGGGTAATTTTTGTTAAAAAATCGTTTACGCGTCGTCGCCAACCATAATTTTTTGTAATTTTAATACATTTACCCACCGTCCTTTAATCGTTATAACGATATCGATTTTCGGCTTTAAACATTTAACCTATGATTTTAATCGTAATATTCTAAGGAGTATACTTTTATAAGAATAAACTCGTGTTGATCTTAAAAATCCCAAAAACATAGCCTGAGTTATAAGTAATTTTTAAACGTGGTTATGTGATATATTGTACTGTAGAAAATATCAAACATTCACTCGTTTGGGAACGAATTTTATCCGGCATTTGAAGCCCCGTAATAAAAAGTCTACCCCTATCTAATATCTATTGAACACATACATATATAATGATTGTGATTGTGCAAAAGACACATAAATCGTTACCGTTTCCACTGAAGCGTTTAAAAATCGACTTCTGAAAGCAAATTTCCGATATTGAAAATAAAACACGAGAAATAAAACTCGATAAAACGTATTTTGGCGAAAAATGAACCTACATAGCTAATCTCAATGGGTACGACGTAATATCGGTACAAATCTTTGGTTTCTTATGATGTTTGTTTTTGCACCCAGACAGCAACAATTGATGTTCAAACGTATGCCTGAGTAATAAAACAAAGACAGAATTATCTTCTCTAGTCCATCGAGATACCATTTATATCTTAGCACCGAAATGTCGGATAATTTGTATTTTTCATCGGGACATTTTATTTCATACATACGAATAAGTTGTTTCATAAGAGCTTAGTGTGCGATCGAATTAGCGTTATATCGAATAATTCGATTTTATGTCCGACTTTAGTATGTTTCTCTAAAAGGCGTATTTTAAAAATAACTTTTACTCTTACGATACATATGTATTTTATTTTCGTTATTTCTTTTATTTTCGTCTATCGTTCTTTTGAGTTGTATTCAAAGCAAAACAAAAGAAAATTATTATTATTAATATCTTATCTATCTGACAGGTATAACGTCTGGCTTAAAGGTCAGTTTCGAAAAAAATACGTATAATATTAAAAACATCAAATTTCTAACTATAAACATATTTTTCTTTTAAATTTATAAAATACGTATATACTTATACAAGTATTCAAATTCTATTATTTTTGGGACTTTTTTTCTAACATCGATTAAATTTAAAATTCATATTTTCGGAACTATGTTCTAATATAAATATTTTCTACGTTAATATTTAAGAAATATTATTATTAAATAATAGAAATTTAGTGATAATAAAGATTTATTTCGTTTATAATTTAGTACGTTTATTATTATATAAAATATAATGTAATATGTATTATAGTTGGATGTAAAAATATTAAAACTTATAAATAAGGATAATTTAAATCAAAAATTATTATTTAAACTATATTAATGGAGCTTTAAAAAAAAATCTGTTGACATTTAACTAGCAACAACTATGTATTTAGAAATTAATTAAGTAGATACCTATTGTAAACAAATTATAAGCTTATTTGGTATTTTTTATAAGATATTATTAAAGAGCATAAAAATACTTTTTTCTAAAAACTATACCTGTATTTACTATAAACCCATCTTGTGTATGGTAACTCGAATTTTCAAACTTGTTTCTAATTTTCCAAATACCGAAATTATCGAGTCAAAAATATTGTAAAACAATATCTTTCATCAAGTAATAGCCAATTTACTTGAATTGGGGTAGTTGTCATAAATATTTGTATCGTACGACATTAATAAAACAAATGTAAAAACTCTTTAAAACGTGTAATCAAACTAAATACACTACACCAATTTTATACCTAATTAGAGGACATAATGTTAATTTAACATAAACTATGCGAATGATATAATGTTTTCGTTCTTTGGACAATTTTCCCAACGAACTTTCTAACCCATGATACGTTCCACATTTTACAAAAATAAATGACTGAAAATAATAGAAAATTGGAGTATATTACTTACGACACATATTTGTCCAATATAAAAAAAGGATGTGAAAAAATATTCTCAACATATTCATTTTATACGTGAGTACACGAGGAAACGCGGAAAACCCCTGTTTTTCGTATAATGTTAACGAAATTTCAATTCCTGTAAATAACAAATTTTCAGAAAATACTTAAATTGTACCTTGAAAAATTTATCATTCGATAAAATATTATAATGGATAATAAATTTTAAAATCGGTATTTATTTTTCGTTTTATTTTTTCCATCAATAAATGTGCACAAATTGAAACCTATTTTTATTTCGTAATAAATAGATTATTTCGTAAATTAAACGAGTCAGTTTGTTTGGTATTCCGCTTAAGATTTTTGGTTTTAAAAATTCAGTTCAATGCCAAAAATATTATATTTACTTTTACAAGTCAATTAAAAAAATTGTTATAAGCATACAAGTATGTTTTTCCACTAACGATTAAATTTTTTGACACTATTAAAGCCTTCACTAGAATATAAAAATGTTTGAACAATATCGTACTTATTACTAATAATTTGTAATTTAACAGATGTTATAAGCGAAAGAAAAAAACCGCAGACCGTTGGTTTGAATAAAGTAACGTTTTACTTTAGGTATTTTTGTGAGCGAGCTAAAACAAGCAATCGAATGTATTTCTTTATATTTCTCACAGTAAACCGCCCAGGTTTTCGGCTGGGAATTGCTTTTGTTATGTTATGATTTATCAATAATTTTGGAATTTGAAAATATAACAGCGCGGTCGCTTATGCCAGTAGAAGAGATACAAGACAAATTTTTAACACTCCTACGCAGAGGACACGGTGTCCCGATCGTATATTTTCGTATTTTCTATAAGTCATTCCGATCTACCACCATCCGTTAACACCAACATAAATATGGAACATTAATTACGCTATAAATTACGTTATATCGTAATATCGATAATTTGTTCAGTCACTGGAAAACACCGGGCGGTTGTCATTTTGAACGAGAAATAATGATTAATAAAACTATAGTACTCTGCAAGAGTTCGATTTTTTCGGTGTGATGGAAATAAAAAGGTCGTCAATATATAAGTTTGATCTTTATATTATTACTGTTTCAGTACTAAACAATTCTTCGTGCATTTGCTACTCTTCGCGAATCATTATGTTCGAAATATAAATATTTCTCTGGGCGTGTTTGACAAATGAAATAGGACAAAAGCAGTTCTTAGATAAGTCACTTTATCAGATAAACAAACATTTTAATATTTTTCTAAAAACAAATTTAATTTACACAGTTTTTAAAACGTTCGAGTTAAAAACCAGTTTTAACGAACAAGCTTAATTCCAATACGTTATTGTGAACGAGAACGCAGTTTGTCCAAGTTTTGAAATTGATAAAAATAATTTAAGAAGATTTCTGACTAGTTCCCAATCAGATGTAACTACTATGAAATCCACGTATAAACAAACGATTGGACAGCGAACTTGTTTAATATTTAATCGTGCGCGCTTATACACATTCTTTTAAGTAAATCGAGTTAAGATCAGTATTTTACTACTTATATTTTGAAACGTCCATTTTTTGTACATATTTAAATATTTTTACGTTATCCACAAAGCGACGTTAAAGTTTACAAAATGCCTAGATATCATGTAAAATGTACGCACTTTTTTCTTTTTGAATAACGCACGTAAAATAACAAGACCCTATCACATCCTCCAACCCACAATTAATAGCTCAATCGATGAGCGTTTTTGTCCAAGATTCAATTGCACAATTTAATTTTGACAAGATGACACGTGTTTTTCTAGTAGTATATTGCGTTGTATGTGAGCGATCGACGAGTGCTGATACATTATTCTCTACTGTCAAAGTGGAAAAACTAAATATCGTTAACAATTAAGATTTAAACAGTCTACATATTGTTCAATTAGATTGGCCTTTGTAATTTCAGTTCGTATTAGCAAATAAATAACAATATAAATAAATATGAATAAAAAATAAATAAATAAGAAATAAGTATTAAATATAGATAATGTTATAGTTATAAAAATTATGTTTAATAGTTCATCAATTTGCAAAAATATTTTGAAATGTTCGTTAATTTTATAATTTTTAAAATCATAATACAATCCCAACTCTTCCTTCTCTCTCTTAAATAATTATTACTGTATTAGAAATGTTCTATTTAGGATTAATAAAAATTTGAATATTTAGCGCCTGTACATTACACATAATAAAGAAGTGAAACAATAACTAAATATGTATATTATATTAACGAATTACTATTTATTTTTTTTTTATTTATATTATTTAATACACAATCTGTAATTACTATTTTACAATAAGTGTATGTGATAGAGGTAATTTGGCTTGAAGGACGGGCGATAAGAAGTCACCCATTGGAGGCACTTAAGGGTAGGAGTTTGTTTTCAAAATGTTAGTAAGAAAGGATGAAATTAAATATCAGGGAAGGGAGGGAAGTACACAAGTTTTAATTTAACATGTCACGACACTAGGTACGTTTGAGCCGCCTTCTGGGGTCACCAGGAATAGTGTTGGTAGATAATTCGGAAATCAAGAGATTGTAATGATTGTGAAATTTGGAGTGTAAGCGTTTGTAGTTAGTTTTTGCGACGTTTTGAACTGTTGGAATGGCTAGGTCTCTATGTAGAGTGTCGTTTGATACATAATATGGGGCTTTGGTTATTTGACGGAGACATTTTGATTGGAACATTTAAATTGTATTTAGATTTGACGGTTTAGCTGCACCCCAAGAATTACTATTTAAAACTTAAAATCAATGGCAAATAATTTCCCGAGAACACTTTCAATTTAAACGGATTTTATTTTATTGAAACACGATCAACGTTGGCATGTTAAATATATGGGTATTTATATACATTTTCCAATTTCCCTTGAATTTTAGGAAAATTAAAAAACTATCGCCCTATTTTGGTACGGATTTTTTTTTAATTTGATTTTGTACACTGATTACCGTCCGTAATTTATTTCTAATAAATAGAGAGGGAACGCTTTTATCATTAAAAATATCGTTCTATATCGAATTCGATTTAAGCGTTGTCTAAAATGTGTACATTTCGTATAAAATAAGACTAGATACGGAGTTCTCGACAATGGAAAACTCTGTCGCTAAAAGCACGAATAAGATTTTGAGGTGCCCAATAAATGAAATTCCGGCTACAGATCTTCTTTTTCTTTTCAACGTAAAATCATAGTCGAACGAGGCAATGTGAACGGGTATTATTAGACGCTAATTATGCTAAGTGGTATAGATCGATGTTCCCTCGTACAACATGGTTTTGCAAATTATCCTTATCCAGACGTCAGATTGTACAATTCTCCCGACATTGATTAGTTCATAATTTATTACACGCGTATTATTTATTTTTAAACCACCCCCACTATGTTGTACACATCATTGTGATGGGGTTAGGTATGATTTTAATCATGTCATTATGGAGTGTCTAACTCTTGTTACTTCCCGCCGTAAATTGTTTAGTCACTTTTCTGCAAATAACCTTTCTCCGATAGTTCCTCGTAATATCCTCAATTCACGTTCTAGCAATATTATCCTATTAATTTTAAACTTTATTAAGATCGCTGTGTACTCTGTTCAATTTTACATAATTTTGTTTTTTATTGTGTCCACTTTTGTTTTGTTCATTTTCGTAAACATAATTGAACTGTATTAATTATAATTGAAAGCTAAAATATATTTTAAAAAATGACTAGATAATCGAGATAATATAAATATCAATTTATTATTATTTGGTGAAATCGCTCTTCAGAAACCATACGATATTCCAAGCATTATATATAACGACCGAAGTACATATTTCGATTGTAATTCGTATATATATTTATATAAATGTAACACGCCCATACGATTTTTACCCCCCCCCTCGTTTCAAATAACAAACGTTTGCTATTAAATGTCAGTTTTTTTCAAACTTTAAGGGACACCTAACATGAAATTTATGTAACATAAACAAAAACTGAGTGCCAACTTCACACCATGCATATATTTCAAAATATAATTTTCTTTCTGTTTTCGTTATATTTCGATTGTTTGAAATATATATATTTTTTATGAATTTCGAGAAATATTCCATAAAAACACTTTTTTTGTAAAGGTTTTTGTGAATGTGTGTGTATGTTTTAACAAAACCATGGAAAATGATAAATTCATTGAAGTACATTGTAAATGTTAGAAAGAGCAATATGTCGTGGAATTTACGGAAAATTCAAACTACAACTTAAATTTGATTTTTCATCAATTAACTGTACACGTTCAGCAGATGTACACGTTTATTGTTTTTGCTGAACAAAACAATTTTGCTATCATGGACATAAATTATTGAGACGAAATACCGAAAAATAAAGTACAGTGTGTCGTGTTATTTTATTCTGGCGTATCGTAGCATTTTTTTACCGTGTTATTTACACCAAACAAAAACTAGAAAAACCTTTACACATAATATGTATTGTTTCAACAATAATTATTGTTGTACTTTAGGATATTTCGGTGTAACCATTAAGTTTAAGGGAATCATTGTTACGAAGTTTCCTATAGTTTATACAAATACTTTACGGCTTGTTTTGGATTATCATTAGTTTATGGTAATATAACGAATGTTTATAACCATATGTACGCTATACGATACATATAAATAATATCTATTTAAACAATGCAACATTCCTTAAAGTAGAACCCATTCAATGTATAACCAAAAATATAATTCTCAATGATCTTTAATGTATTCGTTCGATTAAAGTAAAATTGCGCGTAAATGACGAATAATTATAAAATATGACGTAAAGCAAACGGTAATTTTTTTTTTTTTTGATAATAATAACACGTATTTAAATGAAAAACATTTCCCAAAACATTAACTTATATAGAACGTTATAATTTTAATAACCATCGTTTTTATTCTTCACGTTTACGCTTATTTACAGGTACGAATAATATACAAACGAACAAAATTCCTTTGAAGTTATAGCCGTATAATTATTTAGAATTTCAAATTATTAACTTTTACGCGTTAACGCTTTGACATTATTTGTCCCGTTTAACCATCATGAAAATATATCTAAATTATCGTTAACGTAAATAGTTTTCACTCGGAAAAATTTGAAAAAAAACGATTTTCAAAACTAATTACGTAGAGACGCCATTATCGTATTCAATCGTTCTTTTCAAACGCTACTGAATTTCGCGATAAAATAATCAATATTACGTACGTACGTAAACATATTATATTATTCGAAATTCCAATTGTTTTGTTTAATGAACGCCAATGACCGACACGTGCACTCTTACTTAAACAAATTATGTATGAATATATTAAAACAAATAACGTGTTATAAATTATAAATTAAATTTAGATAGATGCCATATTGTTTATTACATCGTTAATCTACAAATCGTACACAAATTGGAGAGGATTATAAATCAAGATTTACAATATACAATGCATTGTACACGAACATTTTCGTATGAATATACAATAATTTGGATAATTCGTAAGTACGATATATTATTCACAGTTTGACGAAATACCATGATAAATGGAAATTGAAGAAATAAAAGATGTTTCGATGCGTTATCGAATCAATTTGCAAATGGTCCCGTGATTTCATCGTTGCAGAATTTTCATTAATCGCGAAAAGCCTTTAAACGTAAGTTTTCGGAATATATTCGTAGTAGAATGGTGAACATTTCACAATAAGTACGGCAGTGCGTCATCTGAGTTGTAGCATTTTCATTACTTCGATAATATAACTAAATAGCATTATATACATAAATTACGAATAAATCCGAATACATAGTAGTAAAATGCCACCCGTGGAGGGTATTAACTTTCCGGGTTGACGTAAATGTTTACAAATAATCGTTTTATTGATACGAGTCGATACTCGTGTGTAGACGTGAACTGGACTTCATCTATGACAGTTTTCACGATGTAGACAACGCGTTAAATAACAACTGTCAAAAATAAAATATAAAACCTAACCTAACCTACCGTCGTTACAATAAGTTACCGTAATGACAAATGTTTAAGATAAACAAAGTACGGACAGAAGAACAACACGGTCGTATAACGTCGTATAATGATCGTATCCGATAATCGAACGATAGTTTTTCAAAACCGTAAAAGCAAGAAATTGAATTTCACGAGGCCGATTGCCCGGATTTTGTAACCACCTCCGGACGCCGATAATCAAATATTTGGTTCGGGTGCACCGGAACGACGTCCTCTTGTACTATGGTCATTTCGATATTGTGAAAACATCTTACTTACGAGACGTTCAGATACATTTTGTCCTTACGTAATAATAACCACGGAAGAATTTCCGAAAAGCAGAAAGTGAACAACGTCGTTTCATAGACATTCGTTACGAATATCGGACGGGCGTGTTTGAATACGGTCGAACGAAATGTCGACCGCCGGTGGTGGTGTTCACAAAAACCGCGACGTAGAGAGGGGGACGCGTACGTACGACGAGAAAATAAATAGACGAAGAGACGTGACGCGCGTCTCGTAATTATACGAAAAGACGCGCGCGGGACAACGGCCGTTTTAAACGTGACGTGAACGACTCACCGTAGCAGGCGATAGAACGGGCGTGCGTGCGTATGTACGTATAAGGTTAAGTGCCAACGGTGAGCTAACGGGAAGCGACGAAAAGACGTAACGGCCGGTAACTTCGGGTACGTGAACGAAAATTACGGGGGGACGGTTTGAAAGCTTCGTCCCGTCGCGGGCGAATACGCGCGGTAAACCGCCGAACGACGACGCGGGAATAATACACAACGGCCACCGGACGTAATCGCGGTACACCGACGCGACGTACACTGAGCGCGTTTCCGCGACGTCCCGCGCTAATATAGAGGTACACTCGTTCACGCACACGCACACACACGTTTATATATATATACATATATATACGTTTATAAAAAGACCCACACCCGTACTACACACATAAGCGCGCGCACGCGCCCGCGCGTGGACGATTTCAGGGAGGAGCGCGCGACGGTTCTCTCCCTCCTACCACTGACAACGCTCTCGTCGTCCCGTCGTTGTTCTTCGCGCGACTATTTTAAAACGGATACAATGCGCCCCGCCGGATGTCCTCGTACGCATTGTGTCGCGGACGCGTCGCGCTCGGTTGTCGAAACTCCGGCCGACGGCCAATTTGCCGAAATCGGCGAGACGGCCACACACCAATCTCGCGGGAACGTTTCGGGTTTTTTTTTTTGTCCCTTTACAAAAAACGTTACGTCCAACCGACTGATGTTCGCGTTACAATGTCGGTCGGATGACACGCACGGTTCGGGTAGTCGACGAGCAAAAGATTCCCGTCTCCCGCGCAAACTCTTTTCGTTACCACGGATACTGACCGTCGAAACTATTAGAATATCAAACGCGTTTAAACGCCAAGACGGACTTCCGCGCTTTCTCGTATGCTATGTTTGTGTGTACGTATCGTATACATACGTCCATACACAGAGTCAAATTTTATAATGGCTTTTGTTATTGAAACTTTGCAACAAAGAACAACTCTTGGTTTTGGATTTTCTTACATAACGACTGGAAAATCAATTAAAGATATTTCTCTGCGAAGCCGTTAACGGAAAATCTTCGTAGTCAATATACTTAAAATTTAAAACGCTAACGATATTTTCGTTAAATTTTCACCGTGACCCTAAGTCACGGACGATTCAAAAAGTTATTACGACTGAAACAAACGTAATATGTCTTATTAGGTAAACGTTTTTAAAATATCATACACCTTCGCGTAAAATTGTGTTCATTCGGGTGAACTTTAATTTTTAGAAATCAAAAAAAATTTCCTTATATATCTGGATTTATTTTTTTTACGTTCTATCGCAACATCGTTAAGCTTTTCGTATAATGATAAACTTAGATCATTTATGAATACACGAAACTTCGTAAAACTTTTTTTGATGTTAATGGGGGGGGGACTGAGCCGGCAAGTCCTACATAAGTACAAAAAAAAACAATTAACTATTCAGAAGCCATTTTTCCTTCTTTCGGCAAATTAGCAACAATGCCAGATGACGCCACGTACATTTAAACAATTTCTTGCAACGACGTTCCATAAAGTACCGTAGATTCGTATCGGGCAAAGGAATTCTTGTCGGAATGAAACTTTTAACGGTAATTTTAGAGCTTAATGCAATATTTTACCACCCTCACAGTAGCGGCAAAACCCGAAAGTCTGAACTATTATTTGCCCGTCAATCGTACTTAGTGTAAATCACTTTTTTACGAAAAAATATGTTCGCCCTACTGATATGAAAATATGTTTAAAATACGCCCGCGACATGTACGAATTATCCGTAAAACGACTTTGTTTGTTTTTCGACGATCGACATCAAAACCCATCATTTGCAAATTACAACGTTACTGGTTTCTTCTTTCCAGCAACGACGTGACTCAAAAATTGTTGATAACCAACTGCCCTAAATAAGTCGACTACTATTGGAAATTACCTCGAAATACGTAGAACGACAACGTCGCATATTTCGGAATAATTTTGAATTATTTTAATGGTCGCAAACCATTGTTACATATTGCAGTATAATATTACCATATTTTCGTATAATGATACAAAACTAGCACATTTCGTAAATGTAGGCCATTAATTTGCGTAAATCGCGAATACATTTTTTTTGTACTGATCAGTTTATTATCAATCGTATTTTTTTGGTTTTTGTTTTTAATCGTATATATTTATTTTAAAGTATACATCGACGTTTGCTTTACAAAAAAAAACATTTTGGACGTTTATTACGATTTATAAATACTATAAAAATTCGTCACTTGTTGAGTCACGCAAATACGTCTTTTTGATTCTCCGACTTTGTAGCGTAGAGTGTAAACAATTTTTAAATGAGACATTAACGTTTCGGTTTCATAATTTTAACACGACCCACGATTGCTTTTGAACAGATTTTGACGTAACGTTATATAATCAACACTTCAACGCAGGCCGCTCGTTTCATTTGCCATAATAACGATTACAATAACGTCGTGAAAAAAATGGTAGGCCCTAAATTTACTGCCGCGGTATTTATTCGAATAAGAACGTCGTACGTTTAAAAAATACTTAAATTTACGTGCCTCCCGTGTATCGAACACGAACAATTGATTAAAATACAATTTTAAATTGCTCAAATTTCATCGTTCACTTAACATGATTATGTTCGATTTTCTTTTACACCGTGCCCCGTAACGTTAAAAAACACAACTCGTAACGTAAAATATATTTTCGTTTAAATTAATATTATCGCTCTATAGAATTGAATTGATGGTTTTTGCACTAAATACGTCAAACCTACGACGTTAAATTTCAAAATAAGCGAAGATACACACACACACACACATATATATACTGGTTTATCAATGGGAATTTGATAAATATCCAAACTAGAATTTCGATATTTTTTGATACGGATTACGTATTATGACGGATTTCTATTAAAGCAACGAGTGTGTAAGAAAACCGTCTCCCAAATACGACCATCCCCTAACCCCGGTAATTGATAATATATACATGCCGATCTCGAATTACATAAAGCACGTCACGGTAGGTACGCTCAGTTTCAGACGTAATTTCATACGGATTTTTTTTTTTTGGTCCAATAGCGGTTTAGCGAAATTTATTCGATCCAGTCGTTTCGAATCTCTCTACAGACCAAAGGCGTACGTTATTTAGGAATACGAGGTTACCATACGACATATTCGGAACGCGTTTTCTCAACTATATATATATATATTTATATAAAATCCTTTGATCTTTTGTAGTCACCTCGTTCTGCGGCAATTCGACGTACATTCCTTTACGACGGTGTTTCGGATGAATAAAATAAAACCCGTCGAATAAAGTTATTATTGTCTTGGACAAATAGTCATTCGTCGATATTCACGATATGTCCAGCGACGCACTTCAGGCCATCTACAATTTTATCTCAAACATTTCGAGTAAACATTTCACGCGTTAAGTCCAAACACCCTAAACATCACGAGACATTACTTTAACGACGAAGTGTGTCGTCTCTTTACGTGTCATGTCACATTCCAAAAGAGGCATCGGTGTTTAAATTGGGCAATTTTAATAAAATTACAACCAGGCGCGTACTATTTTCTCTCGAACCCGGCCGTCAATGTTAAAAAAATTTCGATAAATCGTGGGGGACTTTTTAATTTTTTATATTATCTAAATTGATTTAGCGCAAAATTACAATCACACGGAATAAAATATATTACCCGTAGTTCGATCGAATTGATGTCATATCGTTAACACCGTCATTCCGTTTAAATGTTTGAAAACGAATTTTTTTTCTTTATTTTTCTTAAATTTTTTCGTTTAAATATATATTAATGTTTATATTTATATTTATAGCTTTATGCAATTATAATATCGTAACAAATAATATTTATTCGAAACACGATTATTACCAATTCAAAAATCTAGCTTCTATAATCCAGCGTTTTAAAAGATTATTTAGTATAATGCTAGACTGTTTCATAGTTAAAATATTACGAATTCGTTCGTTTGTAGGAAAACGTAATAGAAGATATGTGTTATCGATGGAACTAATTTTGAATTGAATACAAGGTTGTCTGTGAGAGTGGTTTAACAGGTCTAAAGCTGTGGTTTGGCTGTGCGCTTTATCAATAATCATATAAATACGAAATACATTTTTTAAAATTCCAACGAATTTACGTAATAGTAATTAGTAAATTATAAATTAATAATTTATAATCCGATAGAATTTTAATAAAAAATTCTATCAAAAAAAAAAAATTATACAAAAAAGATTATTCGTTACATTATTATTTGTTTAATTACGGAAATCAAAATTTTTAAACGTATTTGCCTGTGTAAAATGTTATCTTAGATTCGTTACTCTCCTTCCGCTGAATGATGATTTTTTCAAAATTCCACTTATAAATACTTTATGTATATACATGTGCGTGTATTAATAATAAAAGTGCGTTTAATAATAATACATTAAAGCACGAATATAAATAAATTGTGTTTTATTCTTAAATACACAGTTTATTCCCCGCTGTTTCGTATTTCACTAATAATAATAACAACATATTCAGTATTATCGTTATGGATTTTAATATTTTATTTAATATTTTTTATTCTAAATAATAGCTATATCGTGTAGTTTGTATTGAAAACATATTACGATATTATAAATGTTAAATTATTTACAAAATGTTAACATTTTTTATCAACTTTATTAATCCGGAAGATGAATTTTTTTCGACGTCAAATTTACGGCAATTTCATATTACGTAATTTATACAATCTCGGAAATCAATATCTTTTAATTTTCCTCGTAACGTGAATAAATAAACTATATAAAAATTAATAAAACGCAATTTTTTTATAGGTTCTTTTGTTTTAATTTTAACTCGATAAAAGTCTACAACGGAGAATATTGCTATACCCGAAGATATTTGCTCACAAATTGAACTGCGAACAGTTACGAAAATATAAAAACTTAAAAAACCTATTTTATCATTAATTAACGCGTTATTTAATTAAAACGTTTTACTGACGTTTTCACGTCAGTTATTTCGGAATAATATTCCTTCACGCCACTCGGCTCCGTAGTGTATTTAATGTTTATTTATAATTTAGTATAGTACAAAATATAAAGGAATCGGTAAGTACTTAAGCTATACTTCTACAAAGGTACTGATATCATAAATAGGTAAATTAACATCCGGCGGATCCTGTGGTCGTACTTAAATGAGCGGGTGCTGCACATGTGCATTAACCACCACGGAGAGACGGTGACCTTGCGGAGACTCCGTACTCGATCCACTCCTGTAAAACGCGGCGTACGACGCTGTTTTCCATCTTCCGCTACCTTCGGGACCTACTCTCCGGGAGCAGTAGGGGTTACGCCGATTTCAAAGGGGAAAATAAGAAGGTAAATTAATCGAAAAAATACTAAGCGTTTTCTGGGGTTTTCGATAACAACTCTCGCGTGTAACTTAAAATCAATAATCAAAAAAAAAAAAAACCATAAAATTATTTCGGCAGCATACCTCTCAGCATATTTAATCTTGTAGGCTTATACGTCTTCGTTACAAACTACGTAATACTTTGAAATATCGAAACGTTTTAAATAAAAAATATCCCTTAGATTATTTTTATTTTGTTTAAGATTGTCGGGAAATACGCTTATTCGTATCGGAAATGTAACGAATGATCGATATTTCTAATATTTGAATTCAGAAAAAATTCTTGTGCTCAATACGTCGATATTATATATATATATATATATATATATACTACGTTTATATTCATTAATACGAACTTTGATTGAGGACATCAATGGTCCGCGATACGGATAATCGTACACGTTCGTATTTGTTGTTTTGACGAATATCATTAAACTGTTTAGTATAATCTACGTATTTATTTAGTAAAATTATTCCCCAATATTTCAAAGATAACCATCGAAAACACGCACATTCTGTCGGAATTCTCGCGACAAAACAATATGGAACGCAAATATTGACGCACAATAGCTACGTAATTGTTTAACCTTTTTTTGTTCGTTAAATATTTACAGACCACCAAAACGATTCACTGGACAAACGAACGCACATGTATAAATGTACGGTGGAAAACAATAGACGACCACCGTCCTAGTTCCGTGGAGACAACTTTTGAATTTGCGTTATACCATCACGTAGCGGTCGACGTAATTACGAGCGAATATTTAATTCAAAACAAATCGGTCGGGCAAAATTATTATTCCCGTATCGCGCTGGAAGAAATAAAATGGCTTTACATATTTTCGAAGACGGTAATGACGCTCGTAAATTCGCTGTTACGATATTCTGTACGCGCATATCGAAACAGCTATACGAGTTTATTATAAAATCTTTTTGTAAAAGAATCGATTTAATTGTTTGTTTTTTTTTTGTTTTTTTGGTAATAGTCGTCATACGCCACAAGTGTTTTTAACGAAATACAAACGCAATGTTTAACGACTCAATAACGAACAAAATTTACAATTGCTAACAGGTCCGTTCTGTTATACACAACCGTGTATAGTAGGAAATTTTTGAGAATTCGAGCCCCTTTCTTCGTCCCGCAATCTTTTCATAATTAACTAAAGCAATCTTATCGTAATTTAATAAAATTCGATTGTTTATCATTATAATTTAACGCGTACGGCCTAATAATATTTTAATGTTATTAATATTCCAGAGCTCCCTCCAATATTTCGATCCAACTACGGTTTCGTTATCGTGATATGACACTGTGCGATATACCTAAACCAAAATATGACAGTCAACTTACGCGACTTGTTATACTGTATCGGAATTTTGTGCATAAACTCTTGTTCATGACACTACCGGTCATCGACAATTTCGAATTTACGTTTTCCTACATTTTTACCAAATGCGTATTGAACTACGCACTGTCGTATATGTACATCACACTGGACTGACCCTCAAATGTTTACATGCACAAAGTTTTCGTCGAATTCGGCACTATAATTATTATTGTTTAATCGAGATCGGCAATACACCCGGAAAGCCGTAAACTATGACTTCGAACAATCTTACCTATACTTAAAACAGTATCCATTCGTATCAAAATTAAACTTCCGCACGGACACGTGTCTCGAAATTTAAAATCTCTACCCAACATCAATCAACACTATTAAGTAAAATTATAAATAATTTTTTACCGAAGAAGATTCACTTACTTTTAATTTTTATACAACTCAATGTAAATGCGATTTTAAAAATTAAATGATTTGCGCGAACGTTAAACGAATATACTTTATTGACGTCGTTAAGAACGTAAAAATTGTCAAAGAAGTTTTATGCTTTGGCGTATAGTGACGGGATTTTAATTCGTTCCCGAGTAGTCATTTCGAAAATGATGGTTAATCAATTAACGTTTGAATCGATTTCGTATCTAATAGTGTACAATTTTATATATAATTATATTTGCCTGTGCCGGTGCACTAATTCAAATACGAATTTAAGTGCCGGAAAATTTAAATTATTACGAATCGATCGAGCCAATGAAAATTTTCGAAAAATAATATGTACGCGTAAATCGCGCCAAATGTACAGTTGGAAATGTAACGAAAGAAACCTATCCGCCATACACATACCTATATATTAACCTACAGTTAACGACTACAATTACCTAAAATTAAAAACGAGTGATTTATTAAACTCTCGTGTATTAAAATAAACCGCAACGCGTAGGGCTTAAGCTTCTTAATTCTCGTGTTACGTAAACCGTATTTAATTTCAATAATGTTCGTAAAGTCGTTTTACGGTGATTTCGTTTTGATATAAAACTAATTATTTTCGAAAATACATAAACTGTTTTTTTTACACCCGAAACATATTTTACCGACGCACCGTTTTTCCCGAAAACATTCACCGCCTATACAAATTCGACTAACAAAATATTTCGAACGCGATAAAACGCTACGCTCAACGACGTTATATCATGATTGAAACTGTCCAATATAACGCGATTGTACTTAAAAATTAATTTACTACGACTAAATAAAAATAATAATATTTTTGGAACACGTTTTAACATTGTGCACGACGAGTTGATTTTTTTTTACACGGACAGCGGATTTGCAATTATAATTTACGTAATTTAACAAACGAAAAAAAGAAAAATATATATATATATTTATTTATTTATTTTATATTTTATAAAGGTTTGATTGTGTTTAAAAATGGTTTTGACGATTAACAAAAATAAAAATATTTCTATTTACCCAAGAAAATCAGTGTGTATTTATTCATTCATTTTAATATTTTTACTTCTACAAAAACAATAAATAAAAAAAATTCAATTACTACTCTACAAATATTAATGTGATAAAACATATATACGTACTACTACTAATACTACTAAATAAACTGTATTTATAATTAGGCCGTAGATAAAGCATTTTTACCTTTCTCTTTATTAGGTAATGAAAAATGTAAATTTTATAAAAATAACAAGACTATACGATTTACGACAAATATATTTATTTATTTATTTATTTATTTATTGTGAGGAAAATTTCTTTTGGCGATTTTTGTTTTTTTTTTTTTTTTGTTTCGTTTATCGTTATTGTCAATCCGATTTACAACAATGTCCGGTCGTCGATCCAGTGACGAAAATATAATAACCGGTATAAAAATATAGGCGAAAAATAATTCACCGGATGAGAAAGAGTTGTTACAATAAAATTTGTAATTCAATTCGCGTAACATCTAATTGGTAGAATTGCTGTGAAACGAAAAAAACAATAATTATTTTTTAAAGTCGTTAAGTTTTTGTGCCTATATAGTAAAACGATACGATATTTACTTCGGGAGTAGTTCAGTTATTGTCGTACGGAAAAACTTGCAAACCGTTTTTGAAACTAAGTGTTCGTCACAAGTATCCGAATCCAGACGATTTAAATTTCTCAAAATAAATACACCCAATACGTCGCTTTGATTATTTTCTTCTTCTTTAATGATCATTGAATTAACTGGAAAGTTGAAAAACTCATTCGACTATTTACGCACCGAGTACAATTCAAGAATACCTCTCGAACGCGTGTATATTCCATACGAAACGCAACGAATAATAAACGATTAGGTATTTAAAACTGTATTACGACGCTGTATTACGTGGGACAATCCTGACAGTAGAAAATACGGCCGTTAAATTTAAACAAAGAATGTCGTAAGAAACGATATTCGAATAATGCGTCGTAAATGCGTCGAGACGCGACGTCTTTAAATTACCGTTTAATAACGACGATTGCTTTATAGATAATATTATCGCGTATTTTTTTACGGATAAGGGAGTTGTTCGTACGTCGTTCACAGACATTGTTTAAGGCGAAATTCGCGTAACGAACCATTCAAATTCCGTTACAAAACGAATTTCGAGTGGAAATTATATAAAAATACGAAATACGAAACGCTCGAATGCTTCAAGCAAAAATAATTTGCTTTGTGTAAACGTCGCGAGAATTTCAATATGTGAACGCAACGCATTTTTAGCGATTTAACAAACGTTCCGGATAAATATTTACTAACCTCTAATCATATTTTAGAATCCGAATAAATATTTTCGATTTACGCGATATTTTCGATTAACGTATTGTGCGTAATGGCCGCGAACGTGTTGAGACGATGTGCCGTTCTGGAATACGTGCAAATCATCAATACCTTTATTCGAATCATAAATTATGCACGAAATCACGAAATACAAGTAGGCGATAATTATTATACAATAAAATATAAAATTTATACCACGGTGACTCTCAAGTATATCGCGTTCGTTCGGTCCGTAAGTAAATTTTAATCATCCTAATATTATATTTATGTAAATACCTAATTTATTACTGAACTATATATAAATATGAATATTCCTGTGGTAATTAATGCCCTTAAATTAATTAAATTTACGTAAACTTTTAAGACACCCGGAGTGGTTCGATGACAATTATTATTCAAAAAGTGTTGAATTAGGAAATTTTATACACATTTGCATATCCAGGGTTTTCTTAACAAGAAAAGCAAGAAATCCTCTTTTTAACGCAATTTTATATTTGCTACCAAAACTAGTCACCTTTTAAATATACTCTTAGAAATAGCTCAATAATTATTTATTAAAAAAAATAAAGAAAAAAGAATAATTAGGTGAAATTCAATAAAAAAGCCAGCAATTGTGATAAAAAAAATGACATATGAGATGAGAGGTTAAAAACACGAGTTAAGAATTTAATTTTAAATCAGATGATAAATTCCCTAGGAAACTTCAACAGGAAAGGAGAGATAATCTGGAAAAGGTTAGAAAAGAACAGGCGAAGATAATGTAAATAAAATCATATACAGCTTCATGGAAATGTAAGGTACATAAAGGAAATGAATTAAGAGAGAGGTGAATAGACTGATTGGGGAGGAGATAACGATCAAGATGTAGTCTAGAAAAGGAGACTGTTAAAGATCTGGACAGGTTAAGAACCATAGACCATGGAAGAAAGAAGACTTAAGGCGATGTCAGGAAGCATAAAACGGATAGTCTCGAACACATAGATACATAATTTTAAATTATAAATATACGTTTTATAAATAAATACCGACAACCATTAGAGTTAACCACAACAAATTTAATTGGATGAAACATATATAAAGAAATATATATAAATACGTATTTTCATTATTTACGTTCAAAAATAAATTTTTCACGACTAATCCCAATATCACAAATGTTAACATACTTATTTTCTATTACTTTTATTAGCCATAAGTAACATTTTTCTTTTATAAAAATATCGAGTATTTCAGTAGGTTTGTTTATTTATTAAGTGGAATAATTATTTCATGTTGGATTAAAGTAGGTATAAGTAAAGAAGTATAAATTTTTTTAAAGATTAATACGTGGAAAATTAAAATGTTCATTACAATGTAAACATTTTAAACAAATACTGCAATTCGTAAAAATTAAAAAAAAAAACACAAATTCTACTACTGGAACTAATTATAAAAACGGATATTTCTGGTAATTTTTCAAAAAATACGACAGTCAAACACAACAAATAATGAAACGTTTTTAGTTGAAGCTTTTGCTCAGAATCTAATATCGAGTTTCTCGTAATTTGAACGTGTATAATTTAAATAAATAAAACGTATAATAATTTGGAATATAACTTCTTAAATGTACGTCCACGATATATAACTTCTCAGATTGTGCAATTATTCAAAAATGTTGATTGAACATAAGCGAATGTTTTGAACGATTCCCTTAACGAATTCTTTATAGGCTATCGCAAAATGTATAAAAACAGTATGTTACAAAATTATTTGCTCGTATCCCAAAAATAACGTTAAAGCGTTAAGCCATATAAAACGTGTTCTGTGATGTATATTTTGAATACATTAACTTTTATGAACTGTATATTTAAATTTTTAACTTTTTCAACAACAACGATAACGGTTAGTCGTATAATATTATTTGCTATTATCGTGTTTCGTCTATTTTTAAAGGACATTCGAATAATTTTAGTGATGAAGTCGTAATTTTTTTGTTTTGTCTATTCGTTTTTTCTAACCGAGAATTTTTCGTTTCACACAAAACTACATTATCGAATGGAACGCCAAGCACTGTAAATTTGTAATCCGTCCAAAACTATATTATTCTTAACGGCCGACGAGGGTAAGCGCGTCCATAGAATTTAACCCACTGCGGAGGTGTATGATAGAGGAGTGAAGTTGAAAATAACGCCCGTACCTTAAATACTCTTCGGTAGTCATATAATACATTTTTCACGAATTAAATTTGGCAATTTACCATTATGGTTGTGGTTACGTATGGTATGTAGGTCAAGTCGTTCCGACATTGTCCACGACCATACTCGACTAGGGCGTCTGTATTACGTTACCATTGAACTCTTTCGTAATTCCAATTCGCAGAAAAAAAACCCACGATGTTCAGGAACGCAACAACTTTGTTTTAACGAATATTCGCGGACGCACGCGCTACCAAATTAATTAAGAATACCCCAATTTCAATTTGAAAACATATTCCAATAAACTAATTTTTAATTTAATCGACATTTACTATCGAATATGTTTGCAGCTTGCACAAGAAATCAACTTTCGTACGTGTTACAATTCGCGTCACTTTTCACGTTTCACGTAATATGTTAGTAACTCAACGTTCATATAAGGTGGAAATGAATATTGTCAAAAATAAAGTACCTCCGGCAAAATACGAAAATTATTTAAAATATACTTAAACACTATATTTATTTTTATCGGAAATCTGATAAAAATAAAACGGAATATTAATCGATATATTTAATATAGAAAATATTTCGAATAAAACACACGTGACGCTAGTTACTTTCTTCAGGTGTAACATAAATAATTATGGACCACTCTTACACAGAAGAACGCAACGTCTCTTCACAATCACCTACCTGTCGAGAAAAAAAAATAGTAAAATAAAAAAGGAATTTGTTTTAGTTTTCTTATGAATAGCAAATAATCAACAGAAACATAAAAAATCCGTACTGTTATCAGTATAAATGTGATAAAAAAATTAAACCACTATAATAGCAGACCCTTAATGATGACGGGATCAAAAATAAAATCTTATTATTAAACGACAATATCAAAGTGAAATTTCAAACATAGCTCTTATACTAATAAATCAATAATTTCGCACATAATTGAAATAATACGAGTCCAACTGTGTTATAAAAATATTATTAGTTATCTAGTAAATTACAAGGACAATTAACAAAATTTGCGTAAATTTATATTTTTAAAATATAAACGTATATATATATCTGGTAATCGGTACTTACAACTATTATTATTTTAACATAAAATGTATTCGTTTAACGTTGACTAAAATGACAGATACATTATCTGCTGCATATAATTAGTATTACGTAAAACGTCTGTGGAACTCAGACAAAAATTTTAAATCCTTAAAGAACACAATGGCGATGTTCATATTCGAACTAAGTCAATTTCAACAAAAAAGGACTTCATTATTACTGGCTCATAAAAATAATTCGATATTTATAATCAGTAACCTATTCTTTTAAATATTATAATATTAAATATAGCGCGTAAATTTGAACACCTTAAACAAATACGCTTAAAATCGTTTCAGTGTTTTCATTTTTGATAAAATAAAATGAGTTGTATTTAAAAAATTCTCAAATAATAAAACAATTTATGGTTTAAGATAATTTTTAAAATAGCCACATAATTTTGGAAATATTAATACAATAAAAACAACGATAACGTGACGTTACAACGCGATCATTAAGATAAAACCCATCTACGTTTCGGTATAAAATCTGATTACGTTATACCATGGTAGAAAATTGAAAATAAATAAACATTTATATTAAAATCTGAAGACAATTTTTTACCAAAATCCCTAAAAGTAGGTAAAAATGTCGCGAAATTAACGAAAAATTCCCCAAAAACATTCCTATATCAAAATAGTCCAATGCACTTAAAACTTACCGCATCGTGCATTCGAATAAACGCAAAGGCGTTGAATTCGAGCTCTAATTACTATTACGTATACGAATAATATTTAACAGTTGGCTGTCTTACGTAATACCATTTTCAATTTTGCCAGAATATATAGATTTGATATTTCAAAGAAATGTCCTTTAAAACAATGAGTATCATATTTTAAATTATTTCTGACATACATACATGTATGCGTGTGTGTGTGTGTGTGTGTGTGTGTGTGTGTGTGTGTGTGTGTGTGTGTGTGTGTGTGTGTGCACGCGCGCGCGTTTCAGTAATTTACACCTACGTAAGAAGTGATAACATTGAAAAATAACGGTTTCCTATATTCTATTATGGGACAGTACATCATCGCCGTAACAATCAAACGCCGAATGCCGTGGCCACGTCAATTTATTATACTAGTAAGTACGAGTGCGTTTGTCAATCTCGTGGACAACACTATGGCAATCCTTCTGTCGACCGTTCACGGTATATTTTTCGGAAACATTAATCACAGACGTTACGACAATCGTTGAACGGATTTAGGACCCGACTGTGTGTATACCTGTTGTATACTATGATATAACGAATCGTTTTCAGAAACCGGAAGAAACAGCTACACTCTCTACAACGGAATAAAAATGTGTACGAATATTTACGGAATAGGTGGGTGTAATATTTTCAAAAAATTCGTACACATTGCAACGGTCGTACAGTGGAACTTCTATCTGACGTTTTTCGAAAAAAATTCGTTAAATATAAATTTGACTAAAAGGAAATAAAATCGTACGTAAAATAATAATACGTAATATGTATAATAACGAGGTGAATTAATAATTTATCGATGACATTATACAATAATAAATTGCGTACGGTTCGTCAGTTTTTTCCACGACGAAGATGTATTTCTTTTTATTATTTATTTTCAAAAATTAACAACTATACGTCGAATTTTTCTTTTCGATGTACCGACTCCAAACTGACCGACTAAACGACTACAATTATATATAAAACATTGTCATAACTTTCGGTCTAACGGTAATCTTTGGTAATAAAATTTAACGAGATGTACATGATACAGGAACCCGATCATACGCGTACTCTACTACGTGGGACTGATGAACCTACGAATATTATCGTACAAAATTAACGCGTTAAACAAAAACGTTTTTGAACGCAAATTTCGCGATACTTAAATAATTCGTTATACAGAGTGATTCGTTAGATAGATATTAGTTATATAAAGGTTCGCGTAATATTTACGCTCCACAATTTATTTCCATCTATTTGTTGAAAGGTGAAACTAAAATATCCGTTTGAAAACGCACCGTACGATAGTATCAAAATGAAAACCGTCGTTTTTTATTAAAAATAAACGAAATGTTAATTGTTTCGGTATAATCTACGGCAAGAGAAAACAGCGATATACTTGAAATACACTAAACACATAAAAGTGTGTCTATATATAAATAAAAAGGTTGAAGACCCCGCCCCAATGTAAATGAACGGTAAATAGTGTACGAAAGAGAATAAAAGGAAAAGGGTTAGAGTATAAAATTTCAAAAAAAAAAACCACGGCGGTAGTAATCATAACTACTTACCCGAACGTATGTTTATTATTTTTTTCCATATTCTTGTCCCGAATGTAAAGAACGATCGAATCGTTATTGTTCGCCGATGAGTATATTCTAACGGACGGTTATGAGGTCTTTTTATACGTACGTGCGCCGACCGGTGAATAAAGAAGTCGAACGAATAACGCGAACAACCGTAATAGAAATATTGAGGCAGGTGTGTGTAGAACGACTATGCCACGGACGAGGAATAAATATTTAACAGATAACTTAGACGTAGATCCGATGGTAAGGAAAACGGATATGGGATACGGATTATAGTGTAATGGGCATATTATGATGGAAACGGACAATGATTCGCCGAAAATGGTAATAGGGATATACACTAGGCAGGGTACAATTTGGCAGGAGAGGCCGAAAACGAAGATGGTCGGAGGTAATTGACTATTTAGAACGACGCGAAAGGTTCCTTACTTCGGCAAGCGCGTTAGATATGAAAGACCGTGTGAAATGGAGGTTGACGAGGGTGGCGGCCGATCCCAAATAGCTGGCGGAAATGACGAGGGTGAAGAAGATTATTCGGGCGTCGTTAGGATCGTATTTTACGCGAATCGTATTTATCGGACGTCTCGTTATTAGAGTGCTACGTCTAATCCCGATATCGTTTTTAAATATAATAAATAGACGAAATGCCAAAGACGGACGAACCGAACTTCGGGCTAACGGCCGAAAAAACGCGTACGTTCCGATCCGTCACGTAAAAGCGTTCTTACGTAAAATGTTCGCTCGAATTTCGAATACGCGGCCCGATCAACCGACTAGGATATTCGCGACAATCGCCCGCGCGGATCCGTTCGCGTTTTTCGGTGCTACGGATCGTCGTCAAATTTCACGTCGTTAAAATTGAACACGCACGCGTCAGACGCGAAACGTCAACCAAGCCCGGGCGCAATAACTTAATTGGAATTCAACACGGATAAATGTAACGTAACGTTTGTACTTATACCGAACTTAAAATTAAATCGTATACAATTAATTTAACGACGTTAATTGTAACTACGCGCGACTAAAATTATACTCGAATAAACTTGACAACATGGCGCTGGGCGTCACGTTACCGTCGGAACCTGAACACTAAATTAATTTAAGTCATACTATCGTCGTCACTATTATTACTATTATTATTAATATTATTATACGTATAGTAGAATATTACGATGTTTCGGATTTGTATTATTTCCGAAATTGAATACAAACGCGAATATATTCTAAATACCTCGGAATAAATGTATTTAAAATATACTTAATAAACTAAACCAGCCAGCCATTTCCGGTAGTTTTTCGCGTAAATATTTACGATAACTCGGCGTACATCCTCCATTCGTCGCCGGCGTTTAACCGAACGAGTACGTCTACTACATTGTTCGCGCACAGGTGAACTCGCAGCGCGCGGCTGCATCCGAATTGCGTACCCAGAGCGCCGCGCGCCGACATCGACCTATTACAACCACGTACGTTGACATTTTATTTGCTCTCTAAAATCACGAGCCACGTACAATCGTCGTACGTTTCCATCTAATAAGGAAAAGGTATTTTTTTCTGGTCGGGGTAATTTCAAATTTCATTTATATTTCGATCGTACGTATTTCTCTCCACCGTTATTATTTTAAGCTTCTTCGAAATTCAACGCGACCTATATATAAAAGTCTTCTCGTTAATAATAAATAAACGAAAATCGTCGGAATCTAATTATTGCACCAGACACGAGAACTCTTCCTGTTAAACCATTTGTATCCCCTTGAAATGATGTGATTATTCATGAAATTTCCTATATTTTAATCCACAATACGTTTCCGGTTCCGACGCCTTAGCAATTAATACTTACGTCGTAAATGAATTATTTTAATTCCACGCTGAACCGTCACAATATTCAATCTCCAAAGAAATTAATTATACTCTATTCCCATTCTTCGCTTAGAGTTTATAAGACAATTTCCTATAAAACGACGTGACAAGTTCTCATTTTCCGCGCCAAAATCGAAAGATGTCCAACCACCTTTGTCAAATGCAATTTACGTCGATAAAAGTTTAATGAACAAATAATCGAAAAAACCTAAATAACGCCGATCGATTGTTATTTTTATGATTACTACGCCTCTCGGGGCTTCAATTTTCTGCACCACGCGTTTCCGGAGTCGGCGCGTAAATACGACAAGAGGTAAGTTTTTTATACGCGTAATGGTTTAACGACTCCACCAGAATCAAAGTACAGCTATTCACACGTGCGTGAAGAAAATATGTTTTTTACATTCGCGTTTACTTGGAAGATCGCCCGTTAAATTTTAGGCCTTTTTCGTTTACTTTTGATAAAAAGACGACCGTACCGGTTCTTTTTACAAAATCCTTTTAATTTAATTTTCGTGTACTTAAGTACGCAACGATTATTATTCTAAATTATGATTACGATTCGTTTTGTATAACCATTATAACGACAATACTTCGCAAATAAGTAACGTACAAATATAGAATTAGTATCCTATATTATTATATATTATTATTTGCTTATAAATAAAAAAAAAGTAAACGCGAGTTTAAATTTAATATTAAACTTTTGATTAATGCCGTAATAATGTATATGCTCGTGTGTGTGTGTGTGTGTGTGTGTGTGTGTGTGTGTGTGTGTATGTGTGTGTGTTCTATACGATGTGATCTTCGAGCGTAAACGAATTTAAGTAAACGAAAAAAGACGTTTTACAATTTTTTTTCCGTTTTCGTTTTTACTTATATTCTATGGAGTATAAAAGATTTTCAGTGATACCACGAATAATATATCTCGTGCCATCATATACAATTTAGGATAATTAGTAAATCCTATCTAAGGATAATCGAGTTTCAACTAGTAGTCGGGTTTTGTCGTGATAATAATAATATACATTTTCATATAAATCCCCATTCGTGTTATTGAATCTAGTTTACAATTAAATTATACAATTATACCAATCAAGTAAAGATATATACATCATCCAAGGGATAAATATTTGTTAGATTATTTAACGAAATTATGTAGAAAATTTAGTAGTTACGTAATTAATTTAGTATTCACGTTATATGAAAAAACGTCAATTGTTATACTCTAACTTATTCGTAGTTTTTTTGTACAATATAATTGAAAAAGAAACGCATTTTCTTTATGTGACATATAAAAAATCACAACAATTCGATTAGCTGCTCATTAACATGCACAAAAGGTGAAAATTAATTTTTTTTAAAAAACGAAAAACAAAATTATTATTGTCAAACGATTGTTATTTTCAAAATGACACTATAACAAACGGATCTATTGTTTTACTGTCGAGCAGAACGACGAGTTCACATTCTACACTGTATTCGTTCTATAGTATATTACGAATTATACAAATGTATTATTAAAACGGAACCGATTTATTATTAATAATAATAATTTAATTATTAAACCTTCCCCCCTCCACATCGTTGGCCCATTCGGAGGGATTAAACTGTTCGTGACAGTTTTTTGGATCAATCGCCGTAACTCTGCAAACACATTAACGTATCGAACGATGGAAATTTTGTTTTATAAATAAGCGCGTTAAAGAATAAAACGGATTACGTGAGATCGGACGTGCCCGACTTAGTTGTCTAATCGATTATCCGAGTACTTTACAAATACGGCGCGCGAGATAACTTCGCGCGCCGTATTTGTACCGTCGTTCGATATTTTAACCGTGACATATTATTCCCAAATCGAACGATTTTTAAATTTCACTCGACAACTATGGTAGCTGTCCATGGCACAAACCTGGGACCGCAATTTCAATAATAGTAAAGCGGAAAATATGCATTATTGTAGCACACGACGTACATAGAATTATTATTCGCGACGAAAATAGCGTCGTTTTCTAAGATATTTAATAATAAACGTAAAAACATAACTTATCAAAACCAATATTGATTGAAACGCAAAGGATTCAATTAAGAAATGAAAAACATATTTTTATTACCTATAATTAAATTATATTTCTAAAAAAAAGACGGCCGATGTTTTTCATATACACACCTCTAAGCATTCCGTTTAATTTTAAATATGGCTAGTAAAAAATGTCTCGTTTTGTCCCGATACGTCGTCCGACGACCATTTCAAATCGTTATCGTTTCAACAACGCCCATACACAACGAGCTCCAAATAGTAATTACCTGATATTATAAGAAAATGTAGCGTCAACGAGAAATATCGTTGTCGTGGTTTACAATTTTACTAGAGTTTCGATATTTATTTTCCGGTGTCTTCGTTGTTAAATACATCTAGTTATTATTCGTATTCAATGCATATGTAATGTAATTTATGTAAGTTATGAGTATAATGTATGAGTATAATGTTATGAGTATAATGTAATTTATGAGTACTTTCTGTAATTGAATATACTTCAACAATGATAAACTATACGCGAACACCTTTTTTTTATAATCCGGGCATAAAATTTACTTGAGTCACCTTGGTTGATAGATTCCATAGTTTTATCGCGAAAAAAATGAAGAGGACGTACGTGTGTGTATGTGTGTGTGTAGAACCTATAGCTATTTTTGCACGTTTTTTAATATTTTTATCGTATACTATGCGCCCGATATAGTAAAAATATAATGGACAGTGTGCGAGCGAAACGACAAAATGGAGAATACGTAAGAAATTAAAGAATACGTAACACTCGTTGAAAAATACTTATAATGCGAATAACGTTCACTTGGTAGTTTCGCGTTACATAAATATACGTTTCATTAATCGATACTATTGCACAAACGCCGTGCCATAAGTAGTAGAATTAATCTCGGTAATTCGCTCTATATTCAACGATCCTTGCCGCACGGCCGTAGCTGAGACTCGGAAAAAAAGCTTTTAGCGTCGCTCTTCTTTTCCCCCAGCGTCTTATACTAAACGTGTATTACGTCCATTTATGTAGTCACCCGTTGTTTTTTTTTTTGTTTTTCGCCCCGCTCGTGTACATATTACGCGTTCGTGCAGACAAAAACGTCAGGAAGTTCCGGAAGCGAGTGCCCATTATGAACGAAGAGTTAAAAAAAAAACCGTAACAGCGATGTGTCGTCCGAAAAAACGCATACTATATAAATCAAACTTTATGGGCGATTTTTGAACGTTATTAAAACGTCGGTTGTGTAAAGGAAATAAACGATTTATTCCACATCATTTCGAAACGCGGTTAATAAGAACAATGACGATGAGCGGTGTAATATCGTTATATACTTAAACGACACCGTAATCATCATCACAAGACGGTCGTTGGGTCGGCGATACGGATTCGGACAACTGGTCCGAGAGAGGAGAACGGTCGCGACGGACGGCCTATGAGTTTCCCCCCGGTGAACGCAATGTTATTATAAGAGTCTCGTATTTTCACAATGTAACGCGTTTATCGTTAGTACAATGTTAGTATACGTCTACACCGACACTCGTGTATCGTGTTTGTTGAAGTAAGCACAATTCTTTACGGATTTTCGGCAATATTCCATTTCAATTATACTTTATCCTATTATTTAATCTCTTGATTTAAATATCTCGATATGTAATAGTGAATGGAAACGCGAACAGCTTACGAATGGATACAAAAACGGTTTAAAACCATTTTAATTATCAAGAAGAACGAAGACAATATTGTACAATGTGCTAATTCGACAGCGTGTCGCGTATGGCACGTGTGCTACCACTATCTTAGAGAAAATAATTTTAGAGAAAAACTTACGGATTGAAAAAGAATGACGTGATAGAATTTGTAATAAGAACCGGTGAATAATTAGAAGATCTACGTGTAGAGAGAAGCTAATCAAAAACTATGGAAAAATCGTATTATTATTGTAAAGTAATCTAGAATACGTTATACGGTAAAAAATATAAATTTTTTATTTTCGCACGTTCTCACAGTTTATATGTTCAGAGTTTGTTTTCAGAAAATAATAATTAATAAACGAAACTGGAACGTATTTTCTTTCTTTAATTTGTAGTTTCGTAGATTGTACGTGCTGGTAATTCTCTACCGAAGTTTATAATTGATTTAATTGTGCCAAATCCATCATTTTTACCTCAGAATTATACAAGAAAAACTTTTTTCAATCCCCGGAGTTTAAAAGCGGATAAATTTTTTTTAATTATAATAGTGATGCACTCCGCCCGAGTAGTATCAGATTATTAACGTGAAGTTTATCGCACGAAATATGTATTATGCTTAAAATAAAAGCCGAACGCTCGTAAACAAAAAAAATAACAAACAGTAAATCCGAACTTTCGAATAGAACAATACCGGTAATTTTTGTATTACTCTTAAACGTTTTGTATATACATCATTTATACATAATTCGTTACAATGCGTCGAATACTTACGGACAAGCAGCCGGCCAAATCACACCCGCATTAATTATTACTTGATCCAATACGTCGAATTCCCGCACAATCTTAGCGATTACGTACAATAAATTTATTTCGGTTCGACGACGAAAAATAAAAGAAATAAAACGCCAGTGAAGATATTATTTTGGACGTTATTACGATCTTAATGGACAAACAATATTGGTACGAACCACCCCCCCTCCCCAGAACCATCCTTAAACCCTTATCACTAAAACAATATTTATGTGTGTGTGTAAAAATACACGCGTACATACATATTATATACACGAGAAACTTTGGCCATTTCGACAATTTCGCTCGATTAAGTGACACGTATTCCGCGGATTGTAGGTGATCAGACGAGAGAAAAAAACGTTTTCCAGTCGATAAGGTCTGCAACGTCATGCTCCACGCGCAATGCGAAAATCCCGTCGTAAACTACAAATTATTCGAATTTACCTTCACGCTTTATTTGTTGGCACATTTTTTCTGGGTCGTTTCTATACGAATTCACTAGTTTTTCGATTTAAATTTACCGTTCCTCCGTCCATTGCCCTCGCTCTACCCCCCTCCCCCAGGTCAGAAATTTACTTCGCACAATTTTTATAACAGCTTAGATACCTACTGCTCTGTATCTGATAAGATATGCATAAATGTATATATGTATATCACCACGTAGTAGTAATATTATGATTATATTGTACGGGATAACTCGGACGGAAGAGTGCACAGTCGGGTGTTCGCCACGAATTTCTACTAAACGTCAACAAAGGTTTTTATTTCTTATTCTGTCCCCGTGTATGCGTTTTTGCGAGGACGAGGACAACAGCGACGACGACAACGGCGTCGTGGGATTCCTGGCATACCGGAAAATGCAACCGGAAGGATCTTCTGACTTGGATATAATTCGGCCGTCCTCGGCACGAACGATTTACAGAGAGAAAAGAAAGCGAAATAAACGTATAACCGACATCACGTCCGTTCATGGCTGTGGAACGATTCGCTTAAAACAACCGTCGCCATTTATTGCGGAAACTACTCCGAAACGAATAACAAATATAAAAACAAAAAAAACACCCCGAACTCCGAATTTTTATGCACTTACGTTACGGGTCGTTGGGAATAGGACGAATAAAAAAAAGTCCACCTCGATTCTCGTTTACCGCAACTCCGTCTATGTCACGTACGTATAATACGTTTTTGCGACGCCAACGATCGAAATATACGCCATTATGGTAATCATTTCGATATTTATTATCGTAATTCTATTGTTCGGTTTACTTTGCAAACGGAATGTTTATCAATTTTTTTCCCGAGAATTTCCGAAACAATTTTGTCGTTCGTTTCTGCCGATGATCCCGCACGTAGTCGACCGTTCGGAATTTAGGCGTTAGGAATTTATCGCTGTTTTCGAGACCTACGCATACCTTTTTTGTCTTCGAAAACATCGAATTCGACCGTTTTCGAACTGCTTAAAATTAAAAAAATATTATAATATACCGGGATTCCGAAACTCGCCCGATTAACATTTTAATATTCATTAAAATAATCATTTTCCTTGAATACTTTGGACTCGAAACAATTTGACACGTTCGTTTCAACGTGATTGCTACACGTATTAGTAACGATGTTCTCCGGCTAAGAACCTCCTTAAAAAATCTTTTTATTTTTCCCAATATACCGAATAATACCGAATTAATATCTCATCACCGAAAACAATATGCTGAACGATTTTTGTCGAAAGCCTCCTTATCACAACCGCATTAAAACATTTGCCGTTTGAAAGTACGTCCGGAATAAAAAGTTTTTCCAAGGTCGCACATCGATCAAAAATAACTATTATTTAATTAAATGTTCATGCATATCAGGGATAAACATACGTCGTAGTTATATTTAATTAACGGCGTTAAAATATGTTTCCCGAGTAATACATTTTGAAATTGCTCTTTTCTACTTCACCACACCAAATGAATTTTTCCTGAAACGATTTGAAAACGGCAATTTTTTTCACTCGAAACGCTGTTTTTCGTCCATATTAAACGGATGTCCTTAAAATAATTTTGTAGACTCACGAAATACATGTGTGTTCGATTAAATTTTCGTTTCGTGGTACATGATATAATATAATATACGCAGAATAAAAATCAAAATTCAACAATTATTCGATTTATATATGTAATTTGTGATAATTTCGTTAACGTGAATGATCATTATAATTGGAACGAGCGTCTGTTTTGGATTAAAATTCATTTCCTTTTCGTACAACTTATGGAATTTTATGTCGATATTCAACAAAAATTATACCAAGACGTTTTATCACCTACTAAGGAAATAGTGTTTCATTCGCTTATAACGATCATAAGTTAGGTTTTCAACGTAAAAAATACCAATGAAAATCTACGTTGAAATTAAATTTACCTGTTAAGGTTGATCTTTATACACATGAAAAATGGTAATAATATTATCGTGTATATCGTGTATATATATATATATGTGTGTGTGTGTGTGTGTGTGTGTGTGTGTGTGTGTGTGTGTGTGTGTGTGTGTGTGTGTGTGTGTGTGTTAAGTTATTCGTTATCAATATAATATATATTATATAGTTAATATATAATTACCAAATATCCGAATTAATAATATGCTTTTCATTGAATATATTCTATTGTTATTACTGTTATTGTTATTACTGCACATTTGTAGTATATTTTGAAACATATTTCAATAATTTTAGCAAAATTACGATAATGGATGTAATGTTCGTACGCATTTCACAATTCTCCCTAATTCTATATACTTCTTCTTCTTCTTCCTCGCCTTATTCTCCCAGTTATTTGAGGTCAGCCACCTTGGTCATTAACCTCTTGACCACTTGACTCGATTTCCCACATCATTCACACACACACCGGCAGTCCTTATATAACACTCAATCCTGTTTAACCACTTCTTCTTTGGTCTTCCTCTTCTTCTTTTTCCTTCCACACTCAATTTCATCACTACTCTTACTGTTTCCGAATCTTCTCTCCCCATAACATGACCAAACCATCTATGTCTATTATCCCTCATTTTATCCATAATCGACGCTACTCCTATGCTTCCTCTTATATATTCATTTCTTGTCCTATCTTTCCTTGTCGCCCCACTCATCCATCTAAGCATTTCTATCTCGGCTACGCTCATTCTCTGCTCTATTTTCTTGTTCACAGCCCAGCACTCTGAACCATACAGCATTGCTAGTCTCACTCTTATAGTAATTACCTTTTAGTTCATTGGAATTATCTTATCGCACAAGACACCAGACGCCTCTCTCCATTTGATCCACCCACATCTAATCCTATGCTACACATCCTCATCAAACCCCCCGTTCTTTTGTACGAAGGACCCTAAAAATTATTATCACTACACGATGGAGGATTTTAAAGTAATTAAGAACCAATTAATCCCCGAGCGAGTACTAAATATATTTAAAACGTTAATAGAATTTTTCAATATTAATTAATTCTACTACAACCAAAATATAATCCTAGAATTGGGTCTATTTCAACATATTTTAGGCGTGCTCTGAAAATATAATATGGCTCCGCCTATGGTAATAATAATATTTCATTTATATCTCGGTTATACATAAACTAATCAAAATATAACAGTTATAATAAATAGCCGCGACCGCGGTAATGTCCTGAATTAAAATATTAATTCGTTTGAATAATACGTACTTTTAAGCTTTGTAAACCTTTTGCACACCCTAATATTCGTGAAATATAAACGTTTGTGTTTCCGACAACTGTATAAATAAAAATAAAATATTCGCCGATAAAAACAACAAACACATTTTTAATATTTTATCATAATAAAAATCAATATGTGTCTATGAAATGCTGCGGTATTGCCTTAGCGTTGCTAAAAAAGAAAATAATTTTCTGCTCCGATTAATTTTCGTTTCATAGTTATACGTTTAAATTTAGAATCGTTACATAATACCAATCCAAATTATTTCGCTACTAGTGTTATAAAATCTTAGTGTGACATATTTTGTACAAATTCGGTTTTGCACGTTTAATATACTTTAATTATATGAGTGTCGATTTTATAACTCAAAGCGTCTAGTTTAAATGAATGTACTTTGTTAAATTTAAATTAATTTAAATTAAAAGAACGTACGTAACATCCTTTTCAGCGTTTAAAGTACATTTTATTGTTATAATAAGACTATTTATACGTAAAAGTATATTTATAAATATTCTACCATATTTTGAATAACATTTATTTTATATATAGACATATTTAACCTTCGATATAAATTATGTATATTCAAACGTTTTTTTGATAATATATCAAATAATTAACCGTATATTTTATTCATTTTTAAGATAACTATAAAACCAGTAAGACCTCACGAGTAAATATATTACGTGTTTCGAACATTTTTGTGTTAACTTGTTGTTATTTTCGTATAATTTGATTAAAAACTATATATTTTATAGTTCAATGTTGCGTATTATATTGTATATGTTTATGTACTTAGTTTAAACGTTAAAATATAAACAACGTATATTCGCTTGATACAGAAATTAATTGACGCGGTCCGTCAAAAAAAATGTTTAGACAACTTCCTTTACACCGTACACATTATACCCATTTTATTACTTACAAAAATAAAATCGTATATATACTAAACACAAATCGAAAAAAAACCAACTACAACTTACGTTGGAGAGTAACGTACGCGCAATATACAAATCCAATCGTTTAACATACCGCGTGTATTTTTCAAATTTCGTTGGGTTCCTCTCCCTGGACATCGCTCTTCCGGAACTAATTAGTGCTAAGAATATACTTTAAGGTCATTCAGGAACTCTTATCAAATCAGAGTGCTCTGATTCATTCATTTCGACGCGCTCGGGAAAGAGATCGCGTTTAACGCGTAGTTAATTATTTACATCGGCCGTAATATTAACGCCGTAGCAAATAACGAATTTTTAAGTGTCGGACGATCTTATGGCAATAAGCTATTAATAAGTACGATGCCGCAAAGCATTTTCGAATAAAATTAATCGACACTAAAGAATAGTAAACGTCGTAAGTGTCCCCTAAAACAAAATTTAAACGCTTCGACGAAAATGATAATAATACGTTTTTATAGCGACATAAAGTGTGTGTAATCACGGCGTGGCCGACGGACGCGACGAGCCGTAAACAATAAATAAGCTATTATTGTTTTGCGGCGCTCGAGTCGTTTTCGAGTTACATTCGTCGCGGAATATATTATTGCGTAACGTATACGCGACGACACTTACCCGTAAAACAAACAACGATTCGCAAAAACCAAACAAAAAACACAAAACGTACCCCTTCTGGTAAACGTAATACATTTTTGGAAAACCGTTGAAAAATTTCGTTTAGTACCGTTTAGAGAACGGATTCCAATCAGGTGGTTCTTCCTGACGTGTCAGGCGTGTAGGCATATCGAGCGATCGGCCGTTACCATTCTACACACTCTCGTATGTGTGAATGTCCGTGTGCATTAGGCGGCCGAGGCCATAAGTCGACGTTTCCATCTCGTTTTTCATTCGTTCTTCACCACTGACCTCCACGACGGAAAATAATACATCGTCGCGGCTGTCCCACACACACAATAGCGTGCGACACGTACCCGGGTGTAGTTAGTCTACGACAGTCTACGTACGTTTTCTCGGAGGACTAGTAAATGTGTTGACGCATTTATTACAATACGCGCGTGGTCGCCAAAATGACGGATGAACGACAAAAGTTTCGAGGAAATGTACGCCGTAGCCGGTACGAACAATTCGTTTCGAGTTTACGTCACATTGTTCGAGATATGAACGAACGGCGTTATCGAATATCCACGACGCGTATTTGCGAACCGAAACGATACAGCGTGATAATAAGATATCGATTAGTATTTGTCGATAATCGTTCGTCTTTATCGTCTATTATATTATATTCCTATCGAAAAGTACCGAAATATACCAACGTACCGCCGAATCAACGAGTACGTTATTTATTTATTCACTAATTTGGCGGACAATGCCTTTTTTTACATGAAAAACACAAAAACAATATACAATTCATAAACTAACCTATACATTCTTTCACATTAATCACAAACAATTGAAACTAAATACTAAATATAGGATCGGCATTGGACTCGACATTAGTGTTCTTAAAGGCTCTTGGCCCATAAATTGGTGGTAGTATTAGGAACATATAAAGGTGCAGTAGATCGAGTGAAACGGGGCGGTACCTTGAACTAGAGTAAAAAAGAAGAACAAGAGAATCAATTTTATTATTTAATAACCCAGTAATGAATTTAATACCTAATTTAAGCGTAATTGACTCGGATATAATCGTCACGACATCAGCGACAGGAATAAATGGTATCAGATTTTTCTTCGAAATTTCGGCGCTAATACACACGTCAATAACTTATCCGGTTGATCGATATTTATAATTAATTTAAGCAAACGAAATTGAGTTGCGATTCAAGTTACACATTGTTTTCACGAAACGAACTAACTTTGATTAGAAATCGGTTGAATACAAATCTAACAAAGTTGCGCAATAATCATTAACTAATAACGTAGTTTATTAAATAAACTTTTGTCGAATAAGTATTATATACATATATATTCTGTAATTTATTTTTCGTTTGTATCGACCGTTTATTTTATTTGAAATATAACGGTACTTTACAGTTTTATGAAGTAGAACTTCGTCGTCCTGGTGCTACATGAGCAATAAAAAGCATTTTGGATTTAACGCGAGCTTGCTTAAAAGGGGTACGAGAAAATGTATTATATTTGTATTGTTAGTTTTGGGAAATTACACATAAGCCCGTAAAAAGGTTGTCCCATCATTTGTTCCGTTTCTACCAAAATCACGGATATTTTTGGATGCACAAAACGTGTATGTAATTGATTTTTGAAATTTAACTTGAATAAATTATTAAAACTAACACTGTTAGAAATATACCGTCTAGAATATAACTATTTAAATTACCTCGTTAACATATGTACATAAAATAACTATATATATTATAATTAAATTTAACTGACTAAAATAGGCAAATTCTGACCTAACTTGTAACACAATTTTTTTTTATACGGCATCGGCAATACACTCACTGGCCCGGAATGCCTGAAGGCAGTACTTCGGACCAGTGAGTCGCCATCGTTTATTGAAAAAATTCATAAAAAGTTTAACAAAACGATCATCCTTAAGAATAGGCGAGCAACGCGAGCTATCCCCACGTTGTTTTACCTCGCCCCCCGTACATCGAATCTAATTCACAATAATCCTTAAGAATTACCACTTCTTAAAAACTATCACGTGAATGGTGCGCGGTGACAGGACAGTATCCTGCCACGGGGCAACCATTTACATCTTCCGCGCGAATTAAAATAAAAAAGCATACAAAATA
>JAIPRN010000705.1:0-69781 GCA_025469175.1 Geopemphigus sp. TES_GeoC_2020
CGCGCCCCCCTGCGATTACAAAAAAAAAAAAAAACGCCCGGCGCGTTTTCGTTACGAACGTCGACACGCGAAAGAAAATCTTTCGGATTTCACCTTACGCCCTTTACCAATAGAACTGCGACGTTAGGGCGATCGAAAAAATTTATGGTTTCACTCGTCGCCGTGCCGGTAACGGACGATTACGATTCGTGAAAAATATTCGGGGACGACGCGACCTATTACTAAAACGACTTCGGCAAAAGGATGGTAAATGTGTGTACGCGGATGCCCGTTTTTTTTTTTATTTTGTCCTTCGAATATTCTGAAATATTATCGGATAGTGACGGGATGAGGGGAGGTGGTGAAAATGTGGTCCCCGGATTTTGGCGGCTCAGTCCCTAACCACCCGCACCCTTTTTTAAAGACAAAACCCCCGAAAGTAAAACGCCATTTTCGTCCAAGGTGCGCCACTGCGGCCGAGAAACGTTCTCCGGACGAATTTCCCATTATATAATTCGACCATATAAATAAACGTTATGTATACGTACCGTACGCGGAACAATAATAAATCGGACCGCGTTCGGGTCGGCCTACCATACCTAATACGCGGTAACCGTGTACGTGTACACAAACAATCGTAACTGACCTAAATCGAAGGCGTTTTTTCGTCGATTTATTTCCGATTTTTTTCCCCCCGACCGCTATTGGTAAACAAACGATGTCGCCGAACGAAATCTATTTCGGAACGAAATCAACGCGAAACCCAAACACGAACGCGCACGATTTCGTCGCGTTCGATAGAAACGCAATAGTATTTCGGAGCCGACGGGAACGCACGACAGCATATATATATAATCCGGTCGTGCCGACAAATAAACGTATTACGTATTTTTTTTTAACCGACGACATTGCCGCCACCGTGCCGGCTACGGATTACGTTCGTTATTGTTAGTTTTTTATTCGCTACCTTAAAAAGCGTTGTTGTAATCGGCGACTTTCTCGGGACCGAAAATAAGGTCGGAATCGGATAAACGCCCATATATTCGTCAGTCCCGATCGCCATTACGGGACGTGTAAACGACAATTTTCCGGGCGATTATTCCGTCAAAAAAAAGAAACCCGTACGGCGTTCCAAAAGTCAGAAAAGTCAAATGTTCCCGAAAAAAATTATTCGTTTTGAAGTTCTTCTATGTACGGTATATCCGAACGCGGGGAACGTTCGAAATACGTTTTTTTTTTTGTATATTCGTTCGAATAAGTACGCCGAACACTTTTTGAAAAGGCGTTCGTTACGAGAACGTATATTGTTGTCGATTAATGGACGCTTGAAACCGAATTGAAATTTGTCGGTTTTGATTTCGATTATAGGTTTTCAATCGTTTCCCCAGATAATAACCGTTCCGATAATACGTTTCGACGACGGTTTTCGTTTCATCGTTTCAACATTATTATTATTATTGTCGTTTATTTCGCAATCGGTTAACGTTCGAGTTTCTCGACTGTGGAAAGAGGAGAGAAGCGCACCGCCGGCCACATTGACAATTTCGCGAATCATTTAATCGATTGAAAACGTTTAACGGACGTACCGCTAACAAACAACTATCGTTTACCAATTCAAATTTGAAACTTATGACATATACGTCTACAGTGACACGATATTTTTGTCTATAAAAATTCCGTTCTCGGCGCTACGATAACCGACGGAAATTCGATGTACTCCGGTGCTCGTACCTAGATCGTCATCCGGCGGCGACGCTTTGAACCCAAAAGCGAAGCTTGCGTAGTGTTTTTATAGAAACCGATAGGGTAGAGATTTCGTCGGGTTTTTCGGTTTCGTTGAATTTGATCATTCGTGTTCAAATTTGTTCGCTACTAAAACACACGACGAATCGAATTTCTTTTACGAAATCGCACTCGGCGACGGGGCTTTTTCGAGATCATTAAAAATCGAACGACATAAGATCGTGAGAAGATCGTACGCGTCGAAAACGTTTCCGAAAACGACGGTGGTAACAGGTTCGTTGCGTAAACCATAATTAGGTAAAATTCGAATTTCGGTACGCGTACGAGCGACGTAAAAGCGTTTGTCGCGTTTCCGCGGGACACCAACCGCGCGCGTGCGACGGACGTGTTTATAAAAAGCGTTAAGGTAAAGAGCCGACGAAAACGACCGGCCATAAATCATGCCAATGGGGGGGGAGGGAAAAGCGAATTACAAAATGGACGCGTAATTCGTTTCGTAAACGTGCGTGTATATAATTAACGCGGATTAATTAGACAAATGAATAAGAAGCGGTCGGGACTCGGGAACGCTATTGTGAAAATGGAAACGAACAATATCGTAACGACGGACGTGTACGTTTTGTTTATTACTCGGTTTTTTTTTTTTACTTTTCGCTCTAATAAATAGTCGTAGTACAGTTATGGCGAACATTTCGAGCAACTTCGAATCTGCCGTTTGTAATATTAGCGACGTCGTGTACGATCACGCGACGATCGTATTCTTAATTGTTTCAAATTATTTAAATCTTCTTTTCACTACGTTTTCGCGATAGGACGAACGCCGCGTAAACGCGACATTCTCATACGTAAATTATACGTCGGGAATTTACCGTCGGCCGCCCATTGGAAATCACAAACACCGTCAGAGCTTTACGCGAGCGCGTAATTGTTTGAAAACGCGCACGACCATATTCGCCGTTATCGTTAAGTTATCGAACGTTTCGTGGACGATCGCCCGCGTAAACGTGCCCGTACGACCTTTTTTACATTTGATGGTAAAACGATCGCGTTCGTTGAGACGATGTCACGGGCGTGCGGTAAGGGACAGGACGTAAGTAGCGCCGTTTTTCGATTGATACTATTCAATAAAAACGTTAAAATAAATAAATATATATTTACCGAAGTTTCGGCTCAGATTTTTCATCCATGACGTTATTACGATATAATTCGCTTAGGCATTACGAGTGAAAGTTGGTTTAAAAAACTTTTTTAATTTGGGCCCGTAAAACGTTATAAAAAATGTCGATTTCTATTTCGAAATATACCGACCGACATCGGCGCGTGTATGACGTCTCGGGTATGACATAACGTATTTTCGAAAACGAAAATAACATCGAAATATCGACGAATTTTTTTTTTTGTATACGTTTATATACGTCGAGCGTGGTTAATTTGACGCAAAAAAATTTCGAACAATTTTCTACGATCGTCATATAGACGAAACTAGCGGGTAACCAAAGGCGAAGACCATTTCGGGGGGGAGGTACCGTACATTTTACGAAATCCGTCAAAACGAAATCTATAAATAAAAAAAATATTCCCTTTCCCCACCGGCGTTCGTAGATACATAGCATACATGCGCGGTATTCGTGATTTTTTATCGTTTATATTTATTGTATTACTCTCTGGAACAATAGTGTCATTTCTTATTAAATGAGATGTAAATTACATGTATTTCGGTTGTCGACGACGCGAACGGGAAATCTTCAAATAACGTAAAAAAAAAGGAACAATAACAATGACTCGGGCGGAAATACATATATATATATATATAAATCTTTAAAAATTTATTATAATTTTATGATTTACCCGCGACACGAAAAAAAACGTGAAATATACTCGGACGTTAATAATATAAGCCATATAATGATTTATCGATATCGAAATATTATATTTTCAAAAAATCGTCCCTTAATCTTTCACCGAGTATCCCCACACACACACATATATATACGTATATACGCACTCGAGTAAAAAATACTGTTACCCGTTTTCGAAAAGAAAAAACATCGACGCGGAACAGAAAAAAAAACACTAAATCAAATCCGGCGGTATTCCGAGTATAAGACGTTCATAAATTTTACGATAATACGTTTCAATCCTCTTATACCGGCAAACTTCACTATAAATCGCGTGCGCTTCGACGGGCACACCGATGACGATCCGCGTCGATTTATCGTTATATAGTCTCCGATTTAAATATCGTCGAATCGAACGAATCCTCCACCGACCGCCGTTTAATTTTCTCGATTTTTTCCCCTTTTCGTCGCGTCCGTCGCCACTCGCGTAACGAATGTCTGCTCATTGAACGTCGAACGCGGCAAAAAAACAACCGCTTGTACCGCCGAGAATTCTAAATATAAAACTCTTACTAGTGAGGACTTCCCCCCGGCCGGCGTATAACTTAAAACCAAAACCAACAGTGTCCGTCGAAATCGTTCAATTCATTTCGTCTGTTCGTTTTTTTGTTTTGTTCCCGTCACGGCGAATAACTCGGAACGACCGACATTTCTCGGGCCGATCCAAAACAACGTTCGAGCACGACGCGACACCAGTCGATCCAAAACGTTTGCGATTTTGGTGATTGGAACCGTCGCGAACGATTTTCGAATGTTACGGCCCTCCGGTTCGGCGGTCGACGTACGATATTTGGAAACGACAGAGTCCGGCGTGGGCGGCGCGAAAAGCCGAATGGACGGACGGACTAACGGAAATTATGAGAGAACCCTAACTTCGACGTCGTTACGTGTCCTGTCAAACCGGGCTGATTTACGGTTCAGCGAATCCGCGGAGCAGGCGACGTCGACAGCCGCTAGTTTCTGGCCGACGAACGCGTTCCGGTTGTCCACTGGCCGCCGATAAGTGACATTTCGTACGGTTCGGCGACGTTGATAAAGACGAACGCGGCAGGTCGGCCGGAACGAACGGGGACCACGCGATATTCGAATTCCTCGTCTCGATTTTCGATAATGAAAATAACTCCCGGCGCTTTTTCCTTTTATCGTACTATACGCAGTAGCGGAAACGACGAATTCCCTCGGCGTCCTCTCACCAAATCAAAACCTTTGGACGATGCACGGTTGAATTGCGTACGATCTATACTCGCGCGCGTAATAAAATGACGTACGAAAAATTAAATATCCGAACGGACGATTCGTTTTTGTGCGTCGCGCGTGCCGGTCGTTTGTTCGTAGATAAACGTCTACGAACATTTTGTTCACGGATTACGCGCGAACGAAATACAAACGGTTTGGTGCTGGCAGCCACCTCCTAATGGCGACGGAAAACTAGCAGCGACGTTAGCGCAGGCCGTGCCGAAACGAACGCGCTATTTGCCCGGAAGAAACGACGACGACGATTCATCGAAAATATCGCGTTACCGTTTAGTACCGATACCACGCGCGGAATTGTTTACCCGTTCCGTAATACTCACGAACAGGGTAGCCGCATACCGTGGTCCGAATAACTAACCGTGGTCGCCGTCGGAGACCTTCTATAAATCCCGCTGGCGATTAACGCGCGTGCGAGCGGTATTATCGGTCGTTAAATTACGAACCTCCCGCCCCGCGAAGCCGATCGAACGACGGGTTTGCGATATTAACAATCGTTATTATTATTCGTTCGCGTAGTTACGAAAATTCCAATAAAAATTAATTAGCCTAACCGAACGAATCGAAATTTATTGGTGTTCGAAACGTTCGTTACAAAGCGCGGGAGCATTTTTTTTTTGTCGGGTCGTTCGAAATTAAAAACCGTTTTTTACGTATGATTTGTGTCGTTTGAGCGTAGAGAACCCGTCGTTACGCGCCCCATAATAATAATTTTAGTATCGCGTTTGTTACAAACGGTAACTACGCGAACATATATACGACGGGTTCGCGGTGTCTGCGAAATTGCCAAACGGGCGTCAAATTGGGTTACTACGCTACTTTTCCGGGGTACTAAAACGTAAGTTTTTTCCGAATTCATCTATGGTGTGCTATAAACTGGCGTCGTTTAGAGCCGTATAGTCGTGACGGTTTTAAGTAACGACTAACAATCGCGCGAAAACTCGCACGTTTTCGTTGTCAATTTTCGACCGAAACAAATTATCCAAATAATTTCGAATGTTCTAAATTTGCCGTTCAAAAATTGGGAAACATAAAAGATCGATCGAATGTAGCGATAGCGCCTATGGTTCGGCGCAAATTCCATTCGCGGGATTGTAATTACGGATCAAACGATTTTCGAATGTGTCGATATTACAATATTGCCACCGCTCCAATCCGACGGTATATTTAGTAATTCCGTTTGCCGCGATCGTGTCGTATATATTTGTATATATAACGATGGAAATACCAACTCGTTCAAATACCCTAACGCCGCCCGTATTTTCGATACTATATAATATAACGGTTCGAATCGAATATATTACGTTGAAAAGCGATAATATCGTATCTAATGACCAAATTTTATTCCGAAATTCCGTCGGCTATACTTATATATATATATATATATATATAAATATTTTCGAAGTTCAACTATACGCTCAAGTTACGTAACAAATAGTGAAATCCGTTATTAAAACGAAAAGTTTTAAATTAAAAGCGTATAAGATTTATAGGACCGTCTTAAAGAACCAAAAGACGGAATAAATCGAGATAAAATTAAAACCGATACGGCTCGAAATTTTAAAGAAAAAAACGTAAAAAATACATCTGGAGACTTTTGTTTAAACATCAAAATATTGATGGCGATGATTATCTTTTTGGATACGCTTAACGTGCACGTTGAATATATATATATATATCGAATAGAGATATTTATATTTCGCGAAACTTATTTTCGTTTGTAAAGTATTACTTTTGTCCGCGACGTAGTATAATAAACGAAAGAAAAAACAAAATAAGTGTACGAAAAAGTCTTTTTAATTTTAGAATGAAACAAAACGTTCGTTTCGAGTAAAAATAAATTATCGTCACGGTATCGGAATTCCACGATGTTCACATTAAGACCCACGCACGCAAATATATCCAAGTGTATATATGTATATATTTTCTATCAAACTATTCTTTTTCATTAAAAAAAATACACCAAACAGAGAAAGTTCGACGAATTTGTTCAATTTAAACATTTTTCACACACGAATTTTTCGAAAATTCTTAAACCAAAAAAAACCGGACATTTGCTTTCGAAAATGTTTCAAAAGACGCGAATTAACGGAGTCGAAATATCGAATACGTCGATAGGCCTTTCGAACTTTGCACTAAAGAAAGCTAACAGCGGCAGTCCGACGATTTACAATGAAATGTTCAGTCAATATTAGCGATGTTAATTAAACGAGTCAATTTAGCGTGCCGTTAACTTATTAAATTACGTAATTAAGATGCTCGCGAACAAGTTTATAATAGCCAGTACATTTTTCTCGTAGAAAGCGAATTTGTAATAACAAAATTTACCGTACACCGGAAAACATAAAACGCGTTCATAATGCTAATATTAATCGTCATATAGTTACGTTTTCGTTTTAATGAACTTTCCAATAGCATTTTTAAACGTCGAGGTGATCTTTATTACGCGCCGAATAAAAATTAATATTTTCGACCGACCGAGCCGAGTTGGGTTAACTGAAATCTGATTCTCACTATAAACTACTGTTGAATTAAAAAAAACCGCCGTTCTTATTCACTCGACCACATCCAGTCAATTTTATCGTTAAGTTCAGTCGATTGTCTCGTCGACTGTTTTCAACAAAAACGACTGGAAACGATGTAGTTATATTGACGCGTACCAAAAATACTATGTAAGTACTTTTATTTATTCGCTCGTTTTTTACTTTTTAGCGCCGTTATTATGGGAAAAAAAAATAGATACAACCCATTCCGTAAACTTGACCTTACACCGACTGACACGCGTGTCTCTCGAACACACGCTGGGCTTATTTTAAAGGCGAATAATTTGACAAAACGGACAGAGCCCGACGGTAAAAAGTAATTTACGACCACGTTCGAACGACCAAAAAATAAACGTGCGCGCGTATATTCGTCGCGTTATTAAGCGTTTAACGTATAAGGACGACTGCTTGATGTTCGAAATTATTATTTCGTAAGAGGAAAAACAAACAGAAAAATGGCGAAACACTTTTTACGTACATTATATAAACGTATTTACATAGCGTGCGCGGTGTGCGAGCAATAATTAATGAGTCGGAACGTCAATATAACTTTTCGTTAAGTATTGACTAAGTTTCGACTTGACGTTTGTTTTTTATTCGTTCGGAATAATTAGTTCAATATTGAGAGTTTGAAAACTCGTGACGTTGACAACGAACGACGGTTTTCGAATACGATTTTGTTTCACGTTTGCCGTCGATAGACGTTGTTTGCCTCTCGACGATCTTCCCATCGTGTCAAGAAAATGCGCGTCGATTTTTGGATAGTGCGACGTCAACGCGTTATATTTCTATGAAAGTGAACAACGTAAAACGAACTTAGCCACGTCTAATGCGTTCGGGACTAGTTTTCAAAACAGACACGTCCGTACGTTTCAACACCTAACCTTACCCAGCCCGATCGAACATAATAACGACGACATTACGGCAATTTTTTTTTCGTAGACACGTTTTCACCGACATTGGCGGCACTCTCCGACGATTGTGAATTGCGGGTACCGATCATATAGTAGTAGCATACTTGACACGTTAAGTTTACACGCTTATATAAAACGTCTACCTATAGTTCGAACCTAAAGTACAATTTTTTCCGGCGGACGTCTTGAACGTAAAAGTATTATCTACGAAATTGAAACCAAATACATATTGCGTATTACTATAAATATTACTCACGCGCGCACACGCACACACACACACACACACACACACACACACACACACACACACACACACACACACACACACACACACACACACACACACACACACACACACATATATATATATATATATATTTTGACTTAGTTTTATCGCTCATTGTTCTCTGTACATACACACACACGCACACACACACCCACACATACACACACTCGTATACGTTACAAGCGAAATAATTAACGTATAAATCACGACTTTCGTCCAATGGGCGATCCTAAGTACCGATTCGGGAACGATGTAAGGACATGCCGGAGAACGGTTGAAATGGGACGAAGATAGACGTCATTGCAGATTAAACGTTTAATTCAATTACAGTGATCACCATTGATACCGTGGGTCCTCAGGCGTTACCAAAAACAATCGTGTCCAATTGCACGAACGTCCACTAAAGTTAAACGGGTCTTTAAATATATAACGAACGCAAGCGTATAATCGAACTACGACGAACACAACTGATCCGCGGTGACTGACTGATTACGTTTTAGCGAACCCTTAAAACGTATCGATATCATTTTGCGTACGCCACCCGTCGTTCTTTTATTGTTTGTGTAAAGGGATGTCTCGCGTTTGAATATCAATAACAATTCGGCGCTTCTCGCAAATGAATTAATAGACAGGTGTAAGAGTTACGCAATACGATAACAGATTTATCCTTTGAGATAATTTGAAATCTATCGTTTTTAAATACATCACATGACGGAACATTTTGTCCACATGCACTCGGAATAAGAAACTTCAATCGAAGCGAGTCCAAATATATTATATAATACTATTTTAAACGTTTCTATATTTAGTTTTTAATTCGATATCGACAAAAAAATTGGTTATACTCGTAATAATAATTAGAATCGTTTTTAATGGCCATAATATATAAAATTAAATTTCGTTAGTTACAAAAGGTTTCGTTTGCTAAGAATTCGAAAGACAACGGGAATAATAATTATTTTTAACAATAAAATCGCAATGACTTAAAATTTAACGAAACAGGAAATACGGCAAGCTTTTAAAAATGCTAGGAAATAAAGTTAATAATAGCAAAAGTAGAGTAGCTACTTATATCCCAAGAGTATAAAACTAACTTTACTTAATAAGACGTAGAAACTTATAATATTATAATATTCAGATTCGCGAGTCTCATTAATGTAGTAAAATATATTTTAGTATTAAATATTAATGCAATTTTAAATTCTATATGCAACTTTGTTAAATGAATATAACGTGTTATTGAAATTTCAAATATTTCTTCGTAGTATCCAATTACGTTGGACAAATTTGTAAAACCTGACAAATTGAATATATATACACATTACTTCTGTAGCGAATGTATAGCCATTAACGATAATTGATAATGTGTTATTGTATATTGACGGATTTCTAAAAATTATATTTCAATCTGTAGTTGGTTTTCTTTGTAAATATTTCCATATTGGAATCAACCACTTAATAATTTAATAATATTTTTTTATTTTTTCGGTAAACTCAAATCGAAAATCGAAATTCAATTTGTTTTTGTTTTTTATGTTTTTTATTTGTCTATGAATATGTAGGTCGCGTAAAAAACGTATAAAAGAAAATAATAAGAACTTTTATTTGAATAAAAGCGTATATTTTATCAATAGCTTTTATTCGTGCTTTTATCTATCGACCAGATTTTCCAAACATATAAGTAGATGCAATATATATCCCAAAAGTTAAGCACGATATGCATTGAGCAATTTCTCTTCCTTTATTTTTTTTCATATAAAATTGTTTTCATTCGATATATCTGTCTATTTATTGTTGTTAATCATTGTCGAGCATAGTTTCGTATTAAAAATACGTTTTCTTCAAGGGAAATTGTTAAATGATATATATATATATATAACCAGGGAATATGAATGCACTCTATTATTATAAAAATTTAAAAATTCGATTATATGTCGTATCGTACTTCCATATATGAGTTCAATGTAGAGAGGCAACAGCCTACAATAAATATTTGGATGCAACTAAGTATAAGTGAAATGAAACCAGTGGATTTCGTCATTATGAAATGATCAAATAAAATTAAAAACATGTTTTGTATCAGTATAAGTCTAATATTTTCGATACATTTTTCATAGATTTCATTGTTACATATTACATAACTTGGTCATGTACAACATTTGAATTTTATTTGAATGAAAATAGTAATTCAAAATTGTCTGTCCTTGTAACATAAACATCCCTAGAGGATATCCTCTCCATTTAAAAAGAAATTGGATTAGAAATCTCTTAATCTAAAACAAAAAGATTGTTACATATTTTATGCGCTTGTTTGTAAGATATGTATGTAATCATACAATATAAACACTTACAATTCATCTTTTTGCATTTAAAACATTGTTATTAGTATTAGTTCACGTATTTCGATTACTTTCGTTGTTATAATTTACATATAGTCATTTCAAAAGAATAAAAAAAATGTAATAAACCGTATTTCGCGGCATTTTGTTTCTATACTTATTGCGTACTCTCACCGTACCGTTAACAAAATGTAAGCGAAACATTGTTGATAAAGTGATTGTAATTATATTGTAAATCAAATTTAAATACGAAATTCCAATTTCGTCAAAAGTTTAACACGAGTCACGATCATCGAGCCTTTGCAGTATATACTTTCATTCAAAAACAATTTCCGCTTCATCAATTACGTGAAATCAAATTCCGGTCACTCTTCTCTCGTCAACTTCAAATGTCCAGGTTCGTAAAAAAAATATCACACCATCGCGCAATACGTACTCTACTTATATAGTTTTAATAATCGTAATCGACATACTGAATTTAAATACTCCGTACGAATATACTTAAACACGTTAAAGGATCTTTTGAATTGTTTCATATGACACAGTATAAAGAAGTTAAATCTTTTAATTTTAATTACTATATTTTTTTTACAATAAAATAAATCTGTGAATTAATCACTAGTTATTTTGAACACTGAAATATGAATAATCTATTTTGATCTGTTGAAAAATGTATTTATTATACAACATTTGTCAACAACAACAAAGTGTTATGTTTATTTGGTTAATACATAGAGTTTAAAATTATTTTTGAAAATTATTAAAAGTAAAGTTTATGTTTTTTTAAGCATGAAGCACAACACCTCTCACAATATTCGAATTATGTTTAATAATATCATGCATCCTGTACTGTTTATGTAGCTGTATCGTAATTGCCTATCCAGAGTGCCGTGTTACAGTCAAGTAGATAATGGATAGTTTTATTTCTAATAATCTAAATTACTCCGTAGTTTCGAATAATAATTGAAAAAAGAGGGGAAAAATACAGAACTCTGTAAGATTAAAGTAAATATATAAATTACGATTTAATAATAAAAATACGTAACGTTCGGAAATTTACCTCTCATAAAACGTTAAAATACACGTAGTAATTTTCACCTTGTATTGTAAATTGTTTACGTCCCGAACAACGTCAAACAAAATTAATTAAGACCCCTAATTATTATTATATCGGGAAAACTTATCTCTGCACGTAGTAGCATAAAATATTCTATATTGTAAAACGTAAATAATTAACAAAAAATTAACGGTGTACCTACAAAAACCTTTAGCGAACTTCGTATAAAAAAATATGCCAAGTAAAGAGAGAGGTTCGAAAATTTGTACTATCATTTCAACGTCGTGTAATTAAAAACCTTAAAAAAATAGCGGGTAAATGCACATATAAAACTTGTGTTTCAATTAGCTGAGTCATGACGAATTAAGTTACACTGGTTGGTGGTAAGACGACAAAATAAAGGAAATAATTCGCCGCGCTTTATTGATGCGTAAAATAATTTCGTATAAATAAACTCCACTAAAAGCATTGTGTCCTTACACCTACCGAGCTAGGTTCGGTACGTTAGTTTGTTAGTTAGTTGGTTAAAAATTTAACGAATATAAATGAAATTTCTGACTTGTATAACATATTCACGGGACATATAATTACTCTGTGTCGAAATTGTATCTCGACCTTTAAAACTTTTTTATTTCACTTCACGGCGTTGTCTCCTATAATTTATACCGCTCGCGAATTAAGAGACAATCGATCGATGGTTCGTTAATGACGAAATCACTGCTTGGTTTTCACTGGTTATTCGAGGATAAAGAAAATGTTACTTTTATCCAAAACGACGATACGGTATTTTTGTACCTAACGGAATCGGGTACGTTACGTTAAATGTTGCGCGTTGGTTTCGTTGTGCCGCGATGGGGGGGAGGGATCGGTATTAAAGTAAAGGCCATCGGAACGGGGACGAAATTACGGGGGTACGGTGGACGCGGCGTCCACTTCCCGTGTCGTTCGCCAGATGGCATTTACACCTTTTTCCTCTTTCCTCGGGCACGCGCACGCACCGGATTGGGGGCGGTGACGGCCGGCAACGGTGGCGCGACGGACTAATGCGTGCCCGCTATATACCGCCACGACGACGGCACCCGCGCGGTACGAGCTCAACAGTCGTTTCGCGCCAGACGTGTGCCGTACACGCGCGCCCCGTTCGTCGCGTCCCGTCACCGACACAACGGTCGACACCACCGGACGTAGTCGTCGTCGCGTCTTCGGTGCCACATACGGAACGAACAGTGACATGGACAGGACGCCGCCGCTCGGGTGAACCGATCCCCGTGGCCAGTAGAAGACTCGACTGCCGCGGCGTCGCGCGCGTACACAAGCGTTCGCGACGAACGCGCGCGATGCGCACCACCGTCACGGCCGCTACGTTCGCCGTGGCCGCCGCGTTGGCCTGTTGCCGGCCGTCGGCGTCCGGTGTCCGGGCCTCGTGCCTGCGTACGGCCGACGACCTGCGGGCTCAAACCCGCGCGTCCGACGTGGCGCTCAAGGTGTTGGGCATGCGCTCGTGGCCCGAACCCGACGGCTTCACCGGCGGTCACTTCGCCGTCATGGCCGTGTACAAGGGCGCCCGGATAGTAAAGACCGTGTTGCGCGACGGCAGCGCCGACTTGTATAACATACACGACAAGTGAGTGCACGCGGTCAGGACGAACCGTCGGTTTTAGTAGAAAGTCGTTCGCATAATTCCCCGAACGCTTTTCAACAACCGGAGGACAAAACCGGTTTCGCTTTTCGTTACGTTTTTAATGTATCCGTCGACGATCTTATTCCGTTCGGCATACATTTTAAACCCGTGTCGAAATATCGTCTTGACATTAATTTTCATCCGCTTACGTTTTTATAAACGAACGTAAACGGCGAAACTAAACGCTTACCTTTTACCCGTTCGAACAAATCGTTTACAGTGTAATCATTTTTTAAAAGCGTATCGTAACGTACTTCTGAGTATCGACGTGTACAATACTCAGAAGCGGAATTCTTAAAAAGAATCGCACGCGAAGAGACATCGAGACTGAGTGCCAACGAATACAATTCGTTAATCGTAATAATAATTTATTCGAATTTTTTCGGTCAATCATAGACATAAACAAACGCGGTAGAACTGTTCGTCACACGAACAAATGGAATATAAACGTTTATAGTCGAATATATTTTCGTCGCCGAAAAGATCGAAGAAAAAACTAACCACTTCCGATAGTCATATTGTCCGTTTTAATTTTATTCCGAAGAAATTGACCGGAAACATATTCAAATATTCGGCCACAGACATATAGGAATCCGTAATTCTTCAGAGAGAACGTATTTAAATTATTCGAATATAAAATATTTTACAATTTTGGTTATTATCGAACATCCATGAATTTACTATTATAAAAAAATTATCGCTAATATAAAAAAATGATAATGAGAAAAATCAAATATACTTCGTACGTCGGATTTCTAAATAATTATGTTAACTATAAACGATTAGTTGTTGATGAAATAAATAACGATATTACCGAAATAGGATCCACTCCTTTTACGAAATAATTCGAAGACGGTATCCATTAAGTCATTGCCAAAATCAATTAAGTCAATTTAAGATTTCATACATAAAAACTTGGATATCCAGTGCTAAATACTTCGTATTTAAGTATCTAAATACTTCGTTCTTTGAGCTAATTATGACATTCAACAAAGAATACGTTTAAGTTGGTACGCTCGTCAAATCTTTATTTAATACGTAATTTATTACCGTAAGACTTCTCGTTTTGTAACTCGGCGTTTTATTATACATTATATATAATAAATGTCGATTTTCAAACGACCTGTTACATTTGACAATGACATTGTGTAAATAATTTTTTCATAGTCTATACAGAGCAAAGTTAAATGTTAAAAAATACGAGAGATCGCGTTATTTATTCACGCTTAGTTTCATCGTCATCGTCTTTCGTGGTTCGTTGTCCATTTGCTTAGTAATATGTTATTATTAGTTAAAAAACAAAAAGTCCTAATAAATTACCACTTCAATATAAATTTTTATCGTGCACGATAATATTCGTAATAATGTAATCGTAACGTGTCATCATTGTACGCCAAATTTTTTTGACAAAAATTTTAATTTTACAACTATGTTCGATCAAAAATACATATTTATAAGATTAGGTCACAGGAATCTGCGGTACTTCAAAAACCAAAGACGTTCCCTTTCTATGCCTTTTCGTCACTAATACATTGAATAAGCTCTGACATATATTTTATTATCATCAAGAGAATATATGGCAAAATCTTTTAAACAAGATGAAAATTGTCCGGTAAAATGAAAATTATCGTCTCGTTTAGCAGATGAAATGTCCACATTTTTTCGATACTCGTTTCATTTCATTTTCCACGGCGGTGTCGTCGATTGTTTTGTTATATTGAAAATTCAAGGATTTTAAAAAATTAATTTATATTCATAATTAATGTTTCGTGCATAGTTTAGTTTTATAATTACATTTTTTTCAAATTTCTTTTCATTAACTAATTTATGCAGTAGTATAAAATTAATTTAAATTTAACGTCATATATAATGCATATAAGCTACTTGTATATTTTATTAATTATTTGTAGTAAAGCTGCGAAAAATGTGTCAACATTTCATAGAGCCTATTTGTTAAACATTATACTTGGCTTAAACTTCACTTACGGGTTCGATGAATACGCAGACGCAGTATATAAAAATACAAAATATACCTGAACGCGCAAGTCAAACATACGACTATCAATATTAAAATAAAATATACGTACAATATTTAAGCTTAAATATCGTTCGTCAAAATATAATAGGGTACAATATTTTATAAGACTTTATTTACCTATAAATTAAATTAATTTTGTGAGGACATATACATATTTACAAAAATCAAATGTTCTAAAAATAGATATAGATGCCTGTATTTTTGTAGATGACATAGATGTATTCATCCCTAATTGCTTTATACACTAGTGATGGTTAAATTATGAGTTTTTTTAAATTAAAGCATATCAAACAATTTAATTTGGTGTGTTTCATTGTTATATTTACGTTACATAGATTTCGTATACAATTCTGCATTTTTTCGATTAATTTTGGATGAATAATTATTATTGTTATTATTAATATTATTATATTATTTAATCAAATACGGATAGTTGCTTCGTTCAGAAATTCGTTTTTTTTTCGTTCTGTTCTTTTAAAAACGAGAATGTAGAAAATATAAACAATACATTTATCACGAGACGAACAAATACAGCTAATCACAATTTATTACGATCTGGTATCTAAAAACAAAATTATAAATGTATAGACATTTTAAAATAAACTTGTATAGCTGCGTGGACGTGTACATACATGGTGCTTTGTACTTTTTTTAAATTATTCTTATTTTTGAAGCGAGGTGAAGTTTTTGTATTATTTTATATATTATTTATTTTATATTTTAAAATGTCTAAGCACCTTCTTAGAACGTATTGTATAGGAAGAACATTTTTATAGCAATATTTATTTATTTATGAAAAAGTAAATATATTTACCCTAACAAAACAATAGTAGACCACTAATTAAAATTTAAATTAAATTAGTCATAGCTTTTGATATACAACAAGATTTACTTACAAAAGAGTTTTGAAATGAAACATAATTATATTATTTCATTATAGTGTATGATATTTTCAGGGGATAAAAGAGTTTGAATGTACATTATGTGATAACGAACCAAATACAGTTTTCTTATTACTTTTGAATTCATTTCAAACTCAAAAATATTTGTTTTACAAAGTAATTAATTATATTGTTATATTTATATGATAAAACACTTTTTGTGATATATGTTTAAGAATATTTTTATTTGTTTATGCAATTGATTGATAAATATTTATTGAGAATCGTTATTAATTGAAGTAACATTAATGTCATTTATCAGGAGTTTTTTAAGTAATTACAAAACGAAAAGTGATAATTACCTTATACCTAATTTTACGAAACTCTATTTAGGTCAGTACATTATATTACAAACACTAATAATTCTAAAAATAAAATCTAAAATATTTAACCTAAATATTTTGTAAACTTTTATTATTAATAAACGAAAAATAAAAATGTATATTTTAAGAATTATTTTCTTCTTTTATAGGTATTTTTATCGTATTTTATTTAAATAAGATACTAAATTTGATTATGTATACATTTATTACGTTATTTACTAATTAATATTTTAAAAGTATTTGGAATTTCTAAACAGAAATATTAATAAAAACGATAAATACCTACTGAAATGTTTTCAAATACCATAATGGTTGCAATCAAATATGTTATAAAAATGATACGCCATTATTACTTTACCGAGAAAAATCAATATAAAATTTAAAATTAAATAATACATTTTCTAACGAAGTCGATATGTAAACAAAAATTTTCGGATCGATAAAATTGTAGCCATTTTTATTTTTAAGTATTGCGAAGAAATAAAATTAATTCCTGGAAATGTTAATCCGATTTTTTTTTTGTTTTCTGCTTCACGTATCAATCATAAAATATTTATAATTTGCAACTTAAAATAACGCACATCGTATTATTTCCATTGAAGGGAATACTCTTGGGCATCAGTAACTTAAATACATACTTTTCGTTTTTTTCATAATCATATACTTAACGAACACATAAATTTGGCTCATATATAATTGACGAATAATATTTAGTCTATTAAACCAGGCACTAAATTTTAAATGACTGCATAATATTGTAATCGATAATCGATATTATATATTATCGTAAATATATATTTTATACATTTTTGTTCGATACGATATGTGTATATCTTCAATATTTATTTGTATAACAAATAATTCTTTGAAAGGCTTTCTTTAATTTTTTCAATAAACCTTATTATGCATAACGTATATATTTAACTTTTTATTTTTTTCCGTAACAAATGCATTATCATACTAAAATTTACAAATTCAGGAATAATGAAATTCACTCGTTCTAAAATAATTGATTCGATTAGTTTATGGGAATTAACTTTGAAAAAAAAGTACAGGTCGAATGTAAAATTTAATGGGTCCAGCCGGTAATTAGATGTTAGAATAAAAGTGTCATTTTGAAATACGTGTCTTATATCAAAATTCGAATACAATCTCGTATCTCATATCACTACAATTCCAATTGGCCTAATTCAATTTTTTTACTGTCCCATGTTCATTATATATATATATATATATATATATATATATATAAATATTGTATGTATAATATATACATTTTTAGTAATTAATATTTACCATTGTAATCCACTATTCAAATTTAAATTTAAGTATATACTACTATAAAAGTATACAATTAATTGATATAAAAACTTTATGAATATACAAATTTATTTTTATTTAAATTATATTTATAAAATTATTTAATATTTATTTATTATTATGGAAGCGATATAGTTGTTTTTATTTATGTTTAACGATATATAGACGTATGCAGACAGAAAATTAAAATCCAATTTTCCCAAAAACTATATATATATGTATATGCGCGTATGTGTAAATCATTACACATTTTTCTATGTGTTATAAAAATTTTTAAATATTATCTATCTATAGTTTTCTTCAAAATCAAAAATAATACGAATAATATAACGCTACGATTACAAAGAGTATTGCTCTAGCCCAAGTTTTTTGTTACCGTGAAAATGTCTCGATATGTATCAATAATACAATTGAAACGATGAAGCATTTTTTAATATTAAGTTCTCTCCGAATAATAAATCCGATACAACACAATAACAATTTTTATGTATTCCTAAAATTGCAGATTGTGCTTTAACATTCCATACAAACCCTACATCAATATCATACAGTTTACGTTAAAAAACCATAATTGTATATACCATAATCTTGTTATAAATTGAAAATAATTCACGACTAGTTGTTGAAATCGGAAATTGTTAAACAACATAATGCTTACGATTATTTATTCGTCCGTTATTTAATCGATTGATTTTTCTTATTTAATATCAAATACGTTTTAATAGTTAGTTGGAATAAGGTGGTTACTATAAAAACTTCTCGAAGTTTTCGATTAAATAAGAATGAAACATTGTCGATTTCAATACCGAATTCGTTTTTATTATTACTTACGGCAATTTATATTATTATTGAATATTTGATTACTTGAGAAGATATTATATGATATTTGAGATATATTTTGTATCCCATTGTGAAATATATTGAAAATTAAACACTAATTCTATTTTCAAACGATAGTAATAACCTCCTTTTTATGTGCGCACATGCACGCTCACACAAACGCACACAAATTATTTACAAAATATTAGATAATAATACTATATTAAGCTTCTCTAATAATCTAGTAAATAAAACGTAAGTCGTGGGCCACATATTGGTCTCGTTGTGAATATCAAATTCTTATATCATTAGTGAAAATTCCTCATTACCATATTAATTGTCCGAATGATAAGAGACACTATTCCATGCAATTTGTCTGTATATATACATTCAGCCTAAATAAATTGGCATCCAAGATTTTCAACTTCAATGGATGAGTGTAAAGAGGATTTTATTTAAAATCCGTCGGTTTATTCCCATCAGAATTTATTTGTTTTTTTTTAATCAAAATATCTGTCTACGAGGTTATATAATTATGGTAGAAAATTAAAGTCATTTTGAATTAAATAAAATTTACGGAATATTAAATTTTTTTAATTAAATATTAGGTGTTTTTCGCGACTATCTGCGATAAATTTATTCAATTTCAATTGAACAGCACACCGAAGTTTGTAAATCGTAATAAGTCCGTTAGTCGCTAAGTACATAAAAAATTATAAAATCCTATTTCGAAAATGTTTATTGCAAAGTATTTTTTTAAAGCTTAATGATTCGATACCACAGTATAGAGTATTTTTTATTAAAGTGATTACGATAGTTTAATAAAATATTTATCAGTTTCAATGAGAATTTTTTGATAAAAATTATCCAATAAATTCAATGAACCATTTCACATAAATGTAATTTAATTTATATTTATTTACGATTATTAATTTTATTTATAAAACATGAACTACGATAATACTCGAACACATATTTTTTAAAACTCGATGAAGCCATTTTCTTTAAATATGAAATTGTACGAACTAATAATAATAAAAAGTGGAATGATTCATTAATAATTGATTAAAAAAATTTGACAATTTCTTATACCAAATATTTTATTTCAACATTATTTGTCGATAAAATTTTCAAATATTATTAAATATATATATAGCCATTATTTTTATCTAAAAATATAAAATAATTTGAATTAACGATATTAAAAAATATACAAGTATTAAAAATTGTTTAACGTATTTCGTTTTGTTTTTTATTAAATCTTTTATACAATTATGAAATCGCTAAAAAAATGTACATCGTCTTATGTTTTATCAATAAATCTCTTAGTCAGGAATGAAAACATTAATTTAATATCAAAAATATGTAAATAACACGATTCAGCCCACCAAATATGCATATAATTAAAATAAAAAATAAAATTGTGTCTACCAAATTAGTTCTATATTAAGTTCCAACACTTCAAACCCCTTCTATTTAAACTATAGCAGTACACGTTGGAATTACTAAGAAGAAACACCGAAATTCGTCCTCCGATAAATTATTTTCAATGTCGGTTATTATATTTTATAATTGGGTTTTCTTAATTTCTTTTTATAAATATAAAATAAATTTAATATTATAATTAAGTCTTCAAATATAAGTGTCTTATAATTTTGTTTCTCGTTTCGTGTATATTCCAAGTTTAGGACACCTTTCTGACACCTAAATATATTTTTGGTGAAAAAATTATTAAATTTAATTAATCTCGTTGATAATCCTTTTAAAATAGCATAACTATTTTACATATTTTTTCCTTTAATATATTTGTGCATATTTGTATTTGATTAAACACTGTGACGATTGAAAAGGATATTAATAATTTACTATCTACGTCCAATTATTATTATTTTTCTTTTTTTAATTTCATCACTCGAGTTTTGGTAGTCAATTGTACGTCTTGTTGCTTATTCGGTTTTTGTCATTCATTATAACGTCTTAATTTGATCGGCTGTTCAATAACTTTGTACTTAGTGATTCATACAAAACCAATTAGTATCATTTTTCATTATAATTCAATTTTCTTAGACGACGTATTTGGTTATTATATTTCTTACTATCCAGACATTTGCTTTTCATATTGCAATTAGTACTAATTATGTGTATAATAATAATAATCCAATAGAGAATTTAATCGAACTATTAATTAATAGATTTGAGGTAAATCAATGTTTTAGTTTCTAACATATATACATACACCAAAGTTATTTATTTTATTTATGGAATGATGAAAATCCAAAGGAAACTAATTTTCGAAGATTTTCGATAGTAATAAAACACTATATCGACAAAATAAATGGCTATTTATTTTTATCTGAGTTTTAAAATGTTTTGTTTGATATAAATTCATTAACATTTTGGGTATATTACTTTATATTAATAATTTTATTTTAAATTTTGTAACATAAGAAAAGAACAATAAAATAGTTATAATCTTGAATGACTTTAAATTCTTATTATATATATATTTTGGAACATCATTTTCTCTCCTTATATTTAAAACTAATACGATATTATCGTTTGGTTGCTATTTCTAAAACGGGTACAATATACAATATCTTTTACACTGTACAATTTTAGTTCTTAAATGGTCATATTTAAGTTAGCAATAGGTCATTAGTTATGTCTATAATTTCATTGTTCATTGAAGAAACTCTAAGATGGTCCGATATCTTGTGTTTAGCTATAATAATAGTATTATTTTATACGGTATTTTTTACTTTTATTAAAAGGAAAACAGCATAAACCCCAAAATTTCAAAAATTAGTTCAGAACATTTACAGTTTGCAAACTTTATGTACAATATGTCAAGGTAAATGGGTGGCCCTATAGCTCTAGGATTAAAGATAAAACGAGATTGATAATCGAGAAGGGACTAAGCAAAATAAATTATTGCGGTGCTCTTAAATACGATCGATATCGTTGATATTTTATCTCAGCTCTTTTGATTCAAATTAATTCTGCTACAACACTTTTTGTAGACATTCATCGACTTATCTTAAGTGGACTTAAGATTTTCGGGGTAGTGAATATTATAGAACTGTGCATCGTACAAAAAGAAATATTTTCATTTGTTTTAGATTTTGAACGAAATTTATTCGCTACTTTTGTATTTTCCTAGTAGTTTCCTCCTTTGGAATAAGGAAATATTTCAAAAAAACTGAAAAAAATGTTAACATATCCGCAAGGAACATGGGGCACTTTCGTATTTATAAGTTCAAAATCCAATAAAAGCTTACAAATAATATTTTAATAATGTTTACCAGATACGTAAAATTATAATAATTTACAGAATAACGTCAATCAAAACCGTTATTATTTACCACGATTATAAAATTAAAAATACAAATACAAATATACCAATTAACTCTTACATGAAGCAAAATCCACCATTCCTTCCACTCTTACCTTGTTCAAATATTCGAAAAAATATGTTTCATAACGCTCACGTTTTATAAATATTGGTATAATTTACGGAGTTTATGTAGTGAATTTATATTTGTATAGGACGTAATATATTTCGTTCATGTTACCCGATGATAAACAATTATATTCAATCATAATATAATGTATTTTAATAAAGAATTATCCGTTTGTTTGAAATAAAAATGTTAACGCTACAAATTAAAATTTGGTTTGTTCATAAATTAAATGTATTCGGTCCCCTAGTACAGTAAACATTCGTTTCCTATTTGAAACAGCGTATTATATTTTCAAATAGTTTTTCTAAACAGCCGGAACTGAACTGACTATATCGAAATTGGCCAAGTCAAAAATGAACTTAATAGTTTTCCAACTACAATACCGTGGCAGAGAAATCAAATATGACATAATATGGAAACGTCCGTCATAAATCGGTGAATTTTTAATACATTAAAAACAGAAAATCCATGCATAGTGATACAAAATCGTATATCGGTGCAATTACAGACATATTTGGAAGAGGAGAAGAAATTGAAACTTAATTAACGATATAGTGAACGCTATGTGAATATATTTTTGAAACGTTATAAAACAATTCGGTCGACCATAAATAAATATTTACATTGTTTATTTTCGATCGGGCATGGCATTGTTTTTTTTCGTATCCCGAGTTTTCGGTCATGTCTCATTTATTACTGTTGATACATATTTAATACGTTGCAACATGAAAACAAAAAATAAACCGTTTGTCATTATAACCTAATACGAGTTTTCTCGTAAACATACATCGAGTCAACTTAATGTATAATACGAATTTTCGAAATACGATAAATATAACGAGGTTGTCGTCAAAACCTTTCGAAAAATGTGATTAATTCGCGAAAGGGTATTGACAGTTTTTAAATTATCCGCGTACGTTCGACACTGCATACACTCTGAAAATAGATACGTCTAACTAGGCAATATATTATTTATATAAGCGATTACAAACCGCGATAAAGTTTCGTATGTATTCACGATATATTCATTTAAATCGTATTAAGAACATTTTTGACTTATTTTTCAAGAAACGAATTTCCACCCTCGGGTATCACATAATACGGTCATCTATGCTCGAGGTTCGTCATAAAACTCGGAGGAACGTTTTTCGCGTGATTAATGTTCTGGTATGATAGACACCAAAAACGATTTTTTAACGTCATATATCGCGTACGTATATTACTTTTCCTTTTTAAGTGATATACTCTTTTCCATATGCGATTCTCGCACGATCGCAGGAATGTAACTTTGATGAATAACTCGAAAGGTATTTCAAAATTACGTGGATGCTTTATCGCGTGTTACAGTGTTACGTTATAGATCAGTACGCAATTCGCGACGAATTATTTACGTACGAAATTTCGGAACATTCACTTTCGTTCCGATTGTCCATATATGTATATATTACATCAACGCAATGAAACTTAATGTTTACTCGAAATTGACCCCACTGTGGTGCGAGTTAATTAAATTTGATCGGCGGTCCATTTGTAATACCCTAGGCATTATATAATGTGTTCATTGAGTCCATTTGCATGTACACTATATACCCCGCGGATACATCACGATTTGAACATTTATTGTCGTTTCTGTGGATTCATACAATCGGCCATTTTCAATAGCGATTTTATCGGTGGCCGTGGAACCAAACTAAAAATATGCCTGATATTTGCGCGAACGGTTTTACAATATCCAATGATAAAATCTGTCATTTTCGCCATTAAATACATGTCCATAACGTGCTAGAATTATTTCGTCTTTCTAACTGAATTTTTGTATACATCATTTTCGAACGGGCAAATATGACAAAAAAATTCAGAACCCGCGGTTGAATGATATAAACAAACATTTTTACATTTGCGTTAGTTACGAGGAGCATCGTCCAAACATAAGATGTTCAGTCGCTCGGTGATTGACCAAATTGACAAAATAATTTTAAACTGGTTATGTTTAACCAGAGCTGTTTAATTCAGATTTGAATTCTATTTGAAGGTTTAAAATCGTTAGTATTATTTAAAAACCGTTTTTATACTTACAATTTAATATAAATTCCCGTGTATAATTGAACGCGGAAATTAACTTTTTTTTCGCTGTTATAGCGTTTTAAATATATATGTTAAATGTATATATGTAATTAAGTAACTAAGTTATTAGTATGCCTTTAAAATAGACTAAATTCTCTATATCAGAAAAAATAAGCAACCCGTTATATTTTCAGTGAATTGTTATTTAACCATAAAGTTTGAATATATATAAAATAATATATTACAGTATTTTGAAAACTACTAAGGTGAAGGAATCAACTAGAATGTATATATCTCATATGTCGTAGTAGACCTGGCCTCCTGATTGGTTGGCGGTTCAAAAGGTAGTTAGGTAAATGCGAAGAGTATTTTATAAATCATAGTAAAATACTAATATAAAGAAACCATGTTTTAGTGGCTGTATAAAACGACGCGTCGACAAATTGACAAAAACGCCCTGGGCCGTTTAATAATATTGATACGGTAATGGTAGAAAGGTAAAAGGGATACATCGAGTATTGGGTTTAAAATAAGTATAAAAGAATCAAGTTAGGTCAGCCGTTGTGTACACATATAAGTGTGTATGTATCGACGATTGGTAGATTAGATTCCACGGGAAAATTCCGCTCATTTCTGTTTTACATTCTACGAATCACACAAGGTTTGATTATATTACAACGTTCTGAAACGAATATTTTACTAAACGACTGAAAATCGTGTAAAATATCTCCAGTGCGCTTATCAGATGGTCTACTTTTACGTCCGCGATATGTGTCGTATGGTACCAAGAAGGTAGTAAAAAAAATCACCTACCAACAACGTCGCCTGTTTCTACGTTAATACGAGAGAATTCAATTGATCATTTCCTTTGGTAAAATGCGAGCGCTTTTATGTACCCGCTTTTATACAAATGAAAATACGAACTTCATTTACACTATTGTCTAATGCACAATATTCTTACATAATTCCGTACTCTTTGGATTTACCTAAATAATAGTTGTACGGAAAAGTTTAATATAAGTTCCCTTTTTGCGTACATACGCGACATGATTATAATTAAATACGAGAAATTTACTTGTACGATGTAATTAGTTATTCTTTTATAATATATTTCTGATTCGAAACGTGAATGGAGTTTTTTTTAAATCAAACTCTTTTTTCGTTGTCTGAGAAAATTTTTAAACGTACAACGAATGTACCGTCAATATTTATTAATAGCGAACTCCGTCTAATTAGATGTAACTAGATGAAAAATGTTCATAATATTAAAAAAAAAAACATCAGCAATCGTTTTGTTCTTAATTTGATGTTTAAAATCCGAAAATCTTTACACAATATCAAACGTTATATATTTCGACGATATAGAACAATTCGTAATTTTTTCTAAACACACGAATTTTGCATATTGAAAACGTTAACAAATCTTCACCACTATAACTCTTATAAGAATATTAACGAACCGTTGAATAAAATATATGAAGAAATACCTATAAACAAACGTATCACTCTTTGTAGTTTTATCATTGTTTTCAACAAATTATCGTAATAATTGCGTACAGTGATTGCGCGGTACTGTTTACCGTACATTTCCGGTCTCGTGTTTTCGGTATGTTCCCATTTATTTTCACGCAGTTTTTTAAAACATAAGCAAAAATTTTAATAAGACTTCCGACAGACATCCATATATTCGTATACCCGAGTGCCTTATCTTTTCGAATAATTATTTTTTGTCAATTTATCAATTTATCGATTTACAAAAGCATTTTCATATTATTTTTTTTAAAACATGACAGCGGAACAAGACATAACAATAAGTAAAGTTAATCTTGAATAATTTCAGAGCAAAACAATAAATTGACATGAATATTAGAGAGTATTTGAAAACATTTTCTGTAACGGTTCACGGATTATACTTATAAATATAGCGGTTTTAAACTTTGTATTTCCTGATTGGAGACTCGATTAAATCTTCGGAATAGCAATTAAATATATACACGCAAGTATAGTATGAGACAAGGATTAAAACGGCGATATATTGTTTTTGAGAAAATTTTATTGTATTCGTTATTTTAGTTTAGATTATGGTCCGGAGAATACTGGTAATTATTATTCCACCGAAATAACTATAACAAAGCGTTTGGGCCGACCAACTCGTAATGTCTGCCAAAATCTCGTAGTAAGCGTACAATTTTTTTCTACTTTGGTTTTATATACGTTTTCCGTGCCGAAATATTTTAATCGTAATGGAACGGTTAGGTTATGAACAACAAGTGAGAGGGAGGGAGAAGTGAGAATGTTGTTGCGAAATGTCCGTTTAGACGGTTTAGACGGGAGCATAACGCAAACGGTTATTGTTGCTCTTTAATATTCCGCCTTGTCGTCGATGAGAAGTACACGTTTCCTATACGAAGCAACTCTTCTCTTTATCTTTCTTCGTTTTTGTTCGTTTGTTTTTCACTCGTTTTCTTATTTGTAACGCCGTATAAACACCACATTAGGACGGTTTTTAATTTTAATTTGCAGTAATTTGTTCCGTTTTTTCAAATTTATATTACATCATATTTAACAAAAAGAAAGGGAAATTATTATGAATATTAAAAATTGTCAAATAGACTTTTATGACTTTCTTAAACGAATCGCTAAAATACAAAACACAGTGTTTAAATATCCCTACGTTTTTCCATAATTTCAAACGGAATGAGCATTCTACGAGAATGGGCATAATAGAAATTTGACTCAGATGGTACTGTATGATAAAATATAGTTTTCTAATTTTCTAGAGATAATATTTCGAAAATCTACAAAAACACCGTAACACCGTATTTATAAGCATAAATACAGTTATCATAACATTTGAGTGACACCGATGTACCAATTTCCGCGTCGCAGTGGAAAACTTTATAATTTATTTTTTAAAACTTTTCGATAATATTCTTAGAGTCGATCGCCGTTTATATTTTACGTTAAATATTTCATTTACGTAATGGCATTTTCGAGAATTGTTATTTATTTTGAAAAAGTAAATGGAAGAAATTTACGTTTCTCGAATTCAATAATTTATCATCATATTTTTGTTTTCAACCAAAAAAAATTATTTGACACTTGTTGGCTTCAAAATAGACGAGTATCTACAATAGATCAATACTTAAATTCAAACCAATATATGAATTGGATTTTTTCAAAATATTACTAATAGTAGCCAAAATGAATATTATAATCAAAATAAATTTCTTTTTACTAGACACCATTTTAATATTTCTAAAGATGTAATTATTTTAAGTATTGTATAAATAAGTATTATATTTTAATTTGAAAATTCGTATCTGTAATTTGTATGGATTTGAATAAAATTTATTTCAAGATTTTCTTAAATGAAATGAGTTTTGTTCGTATATTACGGTTTTTTTAACAAATTGAAGTAATATTTTATGATATTGAAACCATGTTTCAATTATTTAATGTATATTTTGTATAGAATTATTAAAAAGAAACTGTTATTAAATTAATTCTACAAAATACGTACAATTTTGGCTATTGTCAAGTTTAAAAATCAGCCGACTTTTAAAAAAAAAAAGTATTTTAAAAATATTTTTGCAAAAACTTATTTATTTATTCACTTTCTAATTGATTATTAGCACTATAATTTCTGTTCAGTATTTTATTTATTAATTTAAATTATGAGATATTGATGATAAAAACAATCGTGAAAAATATTAACGTCAAAAAATTATTGGTATTAAAATGGATATCGCGTAATACTTAAATATTTGTTATTATTGCTATCATCGTTATAATATTTTTACTACGCTAATTCTAATAAACTATTTAGACGAAGCCAACATAATTTTATGCTATTACAACACAATCGACGTACAATTTTAATATATTGCCAACGTTGGGCAAGAAGTAATTCAAATACCTTAATAACAAAGGCATAAACATAATAGGCATAAATTCGATCGTGACCACAGTTTGTTGTATATTATATTTACATACACGAAATGCTAGCTTGATATTATTTTGAATATTGACAATTTTAATTTCCTCTTTATTTTCACGAAATCGAATTTTTTAAATAAAATTTTTTATGAGTAAAAAAACTATATTCTACTGTATTACACTTGCGAGAGATAATCTAACTTGACGTTGTTGTTTAGAATGTAGAAGGAACATAAGATTAAAAAGCAAGGCTTCATTGTTCGGATATACCGCCAATTTTTATTATTATTATTTTTTTTATTTATTACTTTTTGTTAGAACAAAAGAAATATTATTGTAATAGAACCTTTTATGTGTGAAATATATTGATAAGTTTTAATCGTCTGACTACGACGAACGCCTTTATATTATTATTTTTCCAACCACCAGGTATTTTGTTTTCATATTTATTTTTAATTTAGCAACGTTTGTTTTGTGCGATATATTTTTATAAGTAAACCATTTTCATTCTCTCTAGTTTTCGAAACGTGCTTCTGAAGGTACGCCCCAACAGAAAAGTTTTATATAGCAATATCCCTTTAATACATAATAGTTTTCTAAATTTCAATAATATAATATAATAATATTCTGTTTGAATTACTTTTAAAATTAATTACTCTGTTTAGTGTAAAATAACTTATTAATTCATTCAAAAACTCCATAAAATTCGTGAGAAGTTAGTTAAAAAGCGAATTCAATTACAATAAATAGTATAGTGCATTATAATTATTTTCAACAAATTCCATACGAATATTGTCCTTTTTAAACAACTTATCCATATTGTGTTAACATTTTAAAATATTGTAAAATATTATAATATTGTGATATTTCATCGACTAGTTGGAAGTTCCTTTAAAAATTCCAGTCTGTAATTGTCATTGATCGAATTAAAAATATCTTGTGTACTTGTCATTTTTATAAAGAACAAAAAAAATGAAGTATAAAACCATACATTAACGATTTATTACGTTATCAGTTCATTTTTTAAAATTATAACAAAGTATAAAATTAAAAAAAAAATACATATAAGTCCAATGCTCTATACGATGTATGTACATTTTGAACACACTTAAATAAAAAAATATATGTTTGAAATAGTTAAATAATAATATAAATACTTTAATTAAACTTTACCTTTGAATAAAAAAGAATCTGAAACAAACTACTAATACTTTCAATATCGGTCCTCGATAATATAATATTATGGAAACTTTTAACGCTATAAACGGAATCAAAGAAATATCCTTTAAAATATTTCTTACCCTAATATACCAACCTATACAAAAACAATTATTATTAAAGTTAGTTTCTACTTAGATTGAAAAGCCAACCATATACATATGAATATACTATAAAAGCCCGATTCGATGGGTGAAGTATATTTTGTGATATTGAAGTTTTACCACCGTATAATTTTCATTGCGTGTTTCGAGTGTTAATTAAGTTCGCAGACGTTTTGTCAGAAAACAGTTTGATTGTATATATTTTGCTTCGATCTCAAATATAAATGTAGCGAATCTCCGATGACGCAAAGAAAAGTTGTCACTGACACGTAATAATAATTGTATAAATAAATAACGTTAGTTTTCAAAAGAGTTTTTCACGAAATATAGCGGATTGTATTGCTTTGAACGAGAATAATCGGTTAAGGCACGAAATAAGGGTGAAATGGCAGTAATGAATGAGTGTACGTGATTTTCAATGAGAAAAAATCAAATTCTCCGGGAAAATTCAAAAAAATGTCGCGAGAAATTTTTGGATTGAAAAACGATGCTTACGAGGCCACACAACGAAACAAACGCTATTTTCAAGTAGAATTAAGCGTTTCAATGGGAGCCGTGAAAATTGCAAATCCCATTCAAGATTATAATGCCCTTTCGTCACCTCACGCGACAACTAAAATATTAAATGCATGTTGCATATTCTCGTGCTTCAAATTCAACTGACGAGTGACTTCGGAGCGATTCGTGAGGACTTATTCTAGCTCGGAATTCTATCGCGACGCTTATTCCCATTGGTTATATTTAGGTCGCCGTGATCTTTTTTATTACTGACGCGCAATTTTCGAGGTAGGGGTGGAGGGCATGCTTGGACTATAACAAACGCGAAAAGACCAGGTGGCTGAATGGCATATATATATTCTCAGGATTTCGAGAAATGTTGTTTAGCAGCGAAAACGGAGATGGGACAACAAACGCAACATGTTTCGGAAAGCCTAAAATCGACTTGCCGCGGTTTATTCGTAACGAAATAAATCGAGCCGATCCGCGAATCTTTCGAACGTATCCGTACAATAATGTAACTCGTAGATACGCGCGCATAACGTTGGCGATTTTATGTTTGTACCCCTCAAACCTTGATCGCTATTCCGTTCGTGTCGAAAAACAGCGTTTTTCGAACGGAATTTTTCCCCTCTTTTTCCGGTGTACTATTACAAACCCGACGAAAAGTGCGCAGATGGAAAAAAATCGCGCGCATAAATGTATTACGTGCATTATGTAATCGGGGAGCGTGAACGGGACGAGACGGACGAGAAACTTTCCAGGACGTTACGTTTTTTTTTTTTTTGTTGTCGCTCCAGTCCTCCGTGAACATGCATTTCGAATAAATGAACCGTAATGAAGTTAACGCGGCGTAATGTATGCGACTAATATTTTAATATAATTTAGGACGCGTCGGTGATAATACGCGCTGCCGTCGGCAATGACCGACGACGGCCGGCTGAATAAAACATGTAGAGCTCAACAACAATTAACGGATACGGCTCGTGAATGGTGACGAGCGTATCGTACTTGAGCGCGTGTTACGTTAACCATCCGCCGGAAAAATGGCAAAGCGCGAAAATGGTGACGCGAAAAGTAAACGGCTGCGTGTACCACGCCAGTACACGACCTCCTTGACAAAACGGAATTTTCAATAAACTACTACTACCGGGTCGAGAGGCGGTTTCACTTATTAATTATTTCGACAATTTATACCGTACGCAGTAAATCGCGACTTACAATTAGGTCAAGACTGAGTAACGTATCTGAACAAGAAAGTTCTCGCTTTATTTACGCCGTCTTTTAGGAATGTTCGTGATGTATCGACCGACCGAAAATGACCAAACAAAAGAACAGAATCACGCGTCGGTTATCGACATTTACTGGTCAATTCCGTTCAACTCGTCGAAAAATGTCTTTGATTAAACGAATATAGACGTCGAAGTGGACGGTGCTGTACATATAATCAGTACCTGTTTTCCTCGCTCTTCGATCTAAGCGTTACTTATATTTTGCTCGACCATTCTGTTGTCACCTCAGTAGCATTTAAAATTATTGATCGACCATTTACACAAGATCCGTTTCAACGTTCAGATCGGTATACTATATAAAGTGGCTATTTTAAATTTTTTTGTAACAATACAATTTCGGCTGTTAATAAATACAATTACATATTTGACTAATTACATTTACGTCTTAACGTCTTAAATGTTTAAATTCAAACGAATACGTCGGATATTTCTTAAACATTTTAACAAAGCTATTAATATCGAAAAATGACGCGACCATCCCGTAAAATAAAATTTTAAACTTTTTAGTGATTTTCTCCGAATAATGTTATAAATTATATCGCACGGTTTTACATAATCAAATAATAGGACATTTTTATTCTCGTACCTATTTTAACGTCTTACGCGTTTCGCAATATTAGATAAAATTTAATTTACATCGTATTATCGCTATTAGACGCCTATATACTCGACTTGTGAATATTTATAACACTTTATATTACGCGTGGGTGTGCATGGTCGCGTAGGTGTAATTTATTAAATATTTGATTTATACGCATCGCGTCGCTTAAATAATATACAAAAATATTTCTCCGGAAAAAATTTATGAATTTGTTGCATCGTGTAGAGATAAATAAAATAACTTTTAAAAATGTACTTAAATTGTGGTTTATACCAAAATATTCACGAGGAACATACGACTCAATTGATGTATCATTTGTGTTATCTGAAATTGTTATATATTATTGTAAACGACGATTTTTCGTTTTTCAGTAACATTGTATGACTACAAAAATGCGTTTTATACTATACAGATAGTCCTAATTTTCAATTTGAATAACAACTTGAAATTCTCAAGAAGTTTATTTCGTTCCGGTAAAAATATACAATACACTAGGAGAATATAACTTTGTTTTTTTTGCATATTTAACTACATAATATATTTCTTCGTCAATTGAATATGTATTAATTTAGAAAAGTTTTAAGTAATATTCTTTGACACGAAAAAAATTATACACCGTAGAATTCACATTTACGGTTAAACATTTCGAGACGAAAATATATCTTTCCTAAATTGTTTGTATTTATTTAATAGGCGTGGTGATACATTATATTCGTAAAAATTACAAAAGTTTAGATTTCTTTTTAATATGAACAACGTTAAAGTTTACTGGCATGTTTGATAAGGCCTTGTTCGACAACGTATAAAATAAATTATTAAAAAAAAATCTCGCGACAAAAAACTGTCTCGTCGCACTTTTTGTGCATTACTTATAGCGTACGTACAAAACGAATACGTCTACAATAATACACGAATAAAATCGTCAAACATAGAAGTCATGAAAAAAAGTTATATAAAAATAAAGTTTCGCGCGCTTACGCTGCAACAAAAATAATCGTACATAAGACCGTAATGTTCGCGCGTGTTGTGAATTCAAACGAAACTATAGTTGATTGGCTCGTGCCCGGAGTGTTTGATAATCATTGTATTATCGAAATAATTCCGTATATACATAAATGTGTATAGTATTGGTTTTCGTTGTCGGCGTACATGTTTGTTTTTATAACTGTTTATGGTTAGTTCTCGGTGAAAAAGTGAACGAAATAAACGAGAAAAACGAAAGTATCCGAAAACGCTTAAGCGCGATAAAATTAATTAGATCGAAATCGTTATTAAACCGTGATTTCGTTCGGCATTTCGGTCCGGCAGATTCGAATATATCGGTCGCGTAAATTGGTTTCTTTTTCCGTCGTTACCGGAATTCGTTAAAAACCGTATACACCTTCGGATACGAATTAAAATCGTTATAATTGTGCCCCGTACATTATCGTACATACATCTACATACATTTACCAACCGAAATTCGCGCCAACGATTCTAATACAGCTTATTAATGTACGATAATATATTACCCGAAAGGGCGTATTCGTCGGTCTGAGGGTATGTCATATTTTTCCCCTTCCGTTTATATTTTTGTGAGTTTTCGTTAAATGAATGTCAAGATAGCTTTGTGGGTGAATTGGATACAAATTATCACGTACAAATTCCAATGTCTGTAAAGATACAAATGTAATTTGAAACCTAAATGTTACCGTTTTAGATGTAAATCGCGTGTTAAAAGTTTGTCACAATTACGGACGAGTTATTTTGTACATTGAAATTGTCTTTTTATTCTAAGGATAAATTCGGTAAAAAATTAGTATTAATCATAATCGCGTGTGACGATACTAGATAAGATTTATCAAATTTGAATTTAAAATGTATTCACAAAGGTTATGTTAAAAAATATGTTTTTGTAGGTAACTGGGGGGAGTAGTCGTTATTAATAAAAGCGATTTTGAAATAAATTATCTAAATAAATGTAGTGTAATTTTGGTAACGAGTAATTACATTTCGTACTTTTTGAAATAAAACCTATAAAACATTATAAAATATTGATAATATTTATACCTCACCCTTTAAATTGGATGTTTCCGTCATATTTGGAAAAATTTGATTTTTTTTATAAAAACATTTCCATTTTATCACCATTTTTCATAATTTAAGCAAAAGTACAGGAATTGTAATATTTTTTAGGTCAACTTTTTTGATTTTCACATAGAAAATGAATAACAGACTTAAACAAAACTATCAGGGTTGACGTTTATACTATTATTATAACCGAAGATCGTAATAGCGACTACCATTTCTCTAGATCAAATAAAATTTATAGTCCCGTGATACCATTTCGAGTCGTTCTAATCGAATTTATTATCAGCTCCGAGCACAAACACAAAACCGCCACGAATAAGCAATTTCCTCCTTAAATTTGGATCTCGAATATCGTAAATGAATGAAATAATACTATCAATTAATAAATAAATAAATATACACATATATATATATATATATGTGTGTTCGCCAATTAACTCAAGCCATTTAAATTATTTATTTAGTTGTTATGCTTTTCAATAGTTTATTCATAACATTGAATATTAAATATTAAACGAGTGTAGCAGAGGTTTTGCCCAAAGACAGACGTTCATTATTGTATATAACACTATGCAACATACAAACACCCAAATTTAATATTCCAATCGTGAAATGATAAATTTCATTGAATTATGATCATATCCTGCCACTTAGTACATTTCTACGATTACAATGTATACGCCCTAAGTAATACGCGGTAAATATTTAAAATCCGAGATTTTACCGATGCATATAATTCGCTTATATTTTATTTAAACGGGTCGAAAAGACCAACACACTAAAGTAAATGGTTGTTAACCAATAAATACGTTTTCTCGTTTAAACTATTCGCTAAATAAATCGCCTTAAATGTTTGATTGTAAATATGTTCGTATATATATGTATATTTTTTTTAAGCACGGTTAAACGATAAACAAATAAAATATTAAAAATAGAGTAAGACCTCGCTTGTCCGACTTATATAGGACCAGGGATTGTCGGATTCTGAGGGTTAGTCGGATTATTGAGTGTTCGACCAGAAACAGAAACGACCTAATATTAATGTGAAAATGTGGGTATATTTAATTTATAAACGTAACGGTAATAATGTACGGTATTATACGAAATACATATTTTTCGATTAACGTTTATGTTGTACGCTTAAGTTTTATTATTTTGGACGTCTCGAACAAATTACAAATAACACGACAAATGTATGAATAAAATGACAATACATTCACGTGACGATAAATTAAGAATTGATAATCGACGAATTGTGTACGTATAGTAATGTTTATTAAAGTATTTTTAGTGTTATCTTACAGCATATGTGGATTTTCAAACCATGTCGACTATGTTGTAATAAAAGTATTCAAACTCACGAATGTCACTTTTTGTGTATGAAAAAGAAGAGGGAAAAAAATGCTGGATTATTGAGGTTGTCGGAATAACAGGTGTCGGATTAGCAAGGTCTTATTATATATTTTAATTATATGTTAAGTTATAACGTATTATACTAAGTATGATTTATTTGGTGAAAAATATTATTAAAAAAAGCAGTTTTTTAATATAAGTACTATTTGTCAACGTATTGTAAAAGGCGAGCTTGTTTTAGATTATAATTCGTTGCAAATGAATTATCGTTCAAATCGTTATTGGTCGATTTTATGACGCAAGGAGTTTGAAGATAGTAAATGTGTTACCACAGCTAAAAACCGAACTTCTCGATTTGAATAGAGAATTGAACGGAAGGGTCGTATTAAGCTTCATCAGGAAAACGTTGGATCTTGAACCGATAACCAAGTGCTCGTTACTCGTAACTCGAAATTCGTTTTTAATAATCTGTCTTCGAATAGACCCATTCAATTTTTCAACTCTTCACAATTCTATTCTTCATATCTTAACACATTCGTCGCTTGGACATCTTTCACGATCAATAATTTAAGAACCTCTGCACCACATCATAGACTACGGACATTTTCAGTTAACTCTCCGTTTTCAATTTGATACCAATTTCGGTATTCTATAAACATCCGTACTCTAACAAATACCTGATTTTACGAATAATTCCAAAAAAAAAACGTCACGTTAATTCGTGTGGATATTAATCGGGTATTTATTTTAACCAATATACCTAAATTAACCAATTAAAATCATAGGAATTTTACGTATACGTTACTATGATCGATAATTCACCCAGTTTGACGTTATAATGTATATTATACACAAGTGTTCTGTAGTAATTTATTTATGCATATCATGTATATAAATTTATTATTTACATACATACTTGTGCATTGTTGTTAGCGACAAAACTAAAATTAATGGTTTCGGAAATAAATATGAACACGTGTAGTTCACTAATACTTTTGTAACGATGTTATTTTTACTCGATTACTGCGCATCCGTTAAAAATTCAAATCAGACACGATAAATTACTTTTTCATCGAACTCAATATGTTGTTTTTTTATATAGGATTTTCGACGATATATGTTTGTGATATATAAACCGCAAACAAAAAATTCGTTTAAATGTAACGGGGAGTCTTGTGACGTAATATATGACAATAGTGATAACTTTTGTTCGGTTCGGTATTTTTAAGTGTTTTTTTTTTATAACACAATATAACTCTACGCTAAAATGGTCGTTTACGAGAATTTCATTATTTTTTACAAAATTAAAAACAATATTTTTTTTATGAATATAGTTTTTTGTAAAACTTTTTATTGTGTTACACTATTTTATTTAAATTTTAACTTCTAATTTTCTACAATTCTTAAAACTTTACAAAAATATCGATTTCTTTCATAATAAGAGTAAATTTGTGTGGCCAACGACTAGGACACGTTTTGTTAAAAAAATTTACGTAAACCTAAATTTTAAAAATATTTAGAAAAAAGATAACTTATCTTTCGTAAATATTTCAGATAAATTATTTTTTCTCAAATTAAGTCATAAAATGTTTATTTAAAATATTGCGTTTTAAATAAAAGATTAGAAAAAAACAAGACTAACCTATAATATATTAATTATAGAATTCCACATTCTATTAATTATTTTAAAATAATAAACCTACAAACAAAAAACATTGAAAAAAAAGTTTTTAAATTTACCAAAATCACGCGAAACACACTATATACTATATTTATTTACATTATTATGTATTTGGATTGAAAAATATACAATTAAATCAATATAAATATTTAAGATAATGTTTATTCCAATCTATTTTGTTTTAGAATTTTGTCATATTTCATTATGCATTTTTTAACTTAAAAATAAATAAATACAAGTATTTTTACAACGATATACGAGTACATATTTTAATTTTTATTAACCTTTCTTTTACATCTTCCTTATTATTATATTTAAATATACATATCATGCATCCAATACGTATATAGCCTAAAAAACGTCACTTTATTGGACATAATTTATATATTCTAATATATTAGATATAATTTCAAATATTTTCCAAATTGTCATAGTCAATTAAAAAAAGTTTTCAAATCATTTTTGTCGACGTGCGAACATTTTTATCGTGCGTGATTAGGAAAATAAGTCTTGTAAGTACAACCGATTTTTGAAATTTCGTAAATTTGGTTATGACCATAAAAAAATTACGCCAATTTCCTCCAATTTACCGAGTACAGTAACGTTGACGATGTTATCGAATCCTAATCGGTAAATATACCTATAATGTACACCGGGAAAAAACGATTAATACTACAAAATTATAATATGTACACGTAATATATTTTATGGAGTTATCACCATAAATGTCCAAGAGAATAAAATACATACATACATACTTGTATATATATATAAACAACTAACAAGACCGAAGAGAAAATATTTAATCGTTACAATATCCACTAATTATTATGGTTAATATCCTAATTATCGACAATATGCCGATAAGAGAGAAATTTTTAAAATCAATTACCCCACAGAGAGCCAACGATTTTTTCAATTATTCCGGTTAAAAATAAAATCATTCCCGTCTCTTTCCTACAATTTATAATATATTTAAACGTACGATAACGAATTAACAAACAGTCTGAGTTTTGAAATAACCGACTTTCAAATTCAATTCATACATTACATCCGACTCTGTGAATATTAATGCGAAATATAAGATTCGAAGTAATCGTGAATATTGCGAGAATTAAACGAAAAAATATACGAGAACGACGGAAATAAAAAGAAAAAAGTATTGAAAAAAAAAACGAAACGACCTTAAAAAATGTATGTACTGAACGGTATAATCGATGAAAAATTCGTAGAAATAATTTTAAATCAATGCCAACATTATTGAAAATTTCAGGCGGAAAAAAATTTAATTTTTTAAAAATAAAATATCGGAACTTGTAATTTGTAAAAGGTCGAACGTTTTAATGAGCGTATTTTTTTATAATTCGGACGTTCTCGCCTAGATTCATTGGAGAGCTATATAGGCGTAACGAAACTCGACGCTGTGGCACTTCGTGAAAACACTGTAGTCCTGGTTGGGTTTCCGGAAGCGATAAAAAACGATTTTTCTCTTGGACCGTTATTTATAGTCTCGGTCATTTGTTCCACACACACACACACACACATATTACATATTATGACATAATAGTGTTAGAAAGCGAAAGAAGACGACGCGAGATCGGTGGTGGCCGTTTTTTCACGATACGTTCGCATCAAACGGACGAAAAAAACCCTCGCCGAACCGGAATTAACGTAAAGTCTTGGTAGACCTTTTCGTATCATGTACAACGCACACCAACGTACATGGTGTGCGACTGTATTAGCCCCCGCGAATGCGTCGGTTTAAAATGTAGACAGGGAGACGATATACGATATTCTACGCGCAGGGATCGCGATATAGAAGGACAGGCGTGTACGCACACGCACGCACTGATACAAAATGTACGCGATATTTACGTACGTATATACGCTTATGCGTGTACATACAAGCGCGGAGCTCGTGGCTGTCTTTTATATATACACACATACAATCATATATACATATATATAGGACACCGGAGCTTGGGCGGCGTATATAAATCTTAACGGGTCCTCTCCCGGGCTCAAATCCGAATTTACCGCTTTCCATTTGTTGCCCGGCGTATAAGCCAGCCGCCGCCGGTTCCCGAACGCTCGCTAACGATTTCGTTTCCGCCGCGGCCTGTTTTTACCCGGACGATCACCACGGCCCTCCTCACCACGTCAATACTACAAAGATCGCGGGCGCGTCTTCGCGTTTATCGTCCGGTTGTCGCGGATGATAAACCATTATCGCGGACGGTCCAAAAGTCACGGGCTACCGAAATAGGAGATCTTTTACCGGGTTTACCGATTTCGGTTTTAACGTGCGACAACGCTTTGGGCCCGGATCGCCGATCTCGTACGCCGCTTCTATTTTTCGTTCTGTTCGAAATTCCGTACGTAATCGCCCAGTCCTAGTGCTACCCAGTCAGTATTTACTGCCAATGAGCTCACCCGTCTACCGAACAATCGTACCGAATGTGATCGCTGTTAATCGAAACATATTTTGGGTCCTCGTATCGAAATTTACGTTATTTATATAAATATAATAATTTCGTTAATTTAAGACTAATCGAAAATATTATAAATGTACTCCGGGGAATATATTAAATTAAATAAATCCTTTTTTCCTTGATTATTAAACACGAATTATGATTGTATTTCGATAAACAAAAACCAAAAATTGGAATATGAATTCGATCGATCTCAATCTAAGTACATGGACGTTATTTACGGCGCGTCATATTTTATATACACGAAAAACGGAATGTAAAAAATAATATCGCACAGCCGGACTTGGGTTTGTCGTCCGATTGATTGAAAACAACTGGACGGCGGCTTTATGGAAAGTTTTTCACCCCCCCCCCGGGGAACAATGAACCAAAATGTGCGTTGACGTTATATGTACTCGTCGTGGTCGTACAACAACAACAACGACAACGACAACGACAACGACATTATTTTAAGGTCCGTCGTCTACGTATTTTTTTCCATTTCATTGCAACTTTTTAATGGACTTTTCCCGATTTCGGTTCGGGCGTAAAAAAGACAATATATATTTGTTAAGCCATTCGGACCACGCACTAGGAACTTTTAGTCGAAATATACTACCCGCTTCGTGTATACGTGCGTTTTCCAATTGGTGTGTTTCATATACGTGGTGTATATACTTTTTAAATAATACTTTTCGGTGATATTTATCGCCGTATTTTGAACATAAATTCAATGTCAGTAGCTAAAATTTTACTTGTAGAAGGAGACCGGTTTATTCGGTATGGCGTGTCAAGTAAATATGTGATATAATCAAGGATAATATTTAAAATGACAATACTACTGAAATACTTTATAACTTCGGTATCTAAAATGTTTTAAGAAAGTATTCGATACATTTTTCCAATAGATATTATTCAATTTATTCATAGTATATATGATTTATGAAAAAAATTATTTATTTTTACGAAATAATTGGAAACGCGAAATTCTGAAATAGTGTTTATAGCGATAATCAAATCATTCGCAACATTTTCGGTATATCTAAATTTACAACGACTACTTATAATTTTTCTTGACAATTATAACGTATAATTTATAAATGCTACGAAAATATAAACCTTAAGTCGATATTTTGGTTCTTCGTGTAAACACTTTTTTTAAATCAAAATCGGCAATACACCTAATAATAATAATTAACTGTTCGGAAAGCTTGAGAGCAGTACTTCAGATAAGGTATAAACACCTAGCGATATTCGAATTTTTGGTTTTTTTTTTGGCCGTAAAAGATCAAAGTACTTTTTATTTAAATTCCAAATTCGTCAACTTATCAATTAACGTAAGTAACGTTCGGCACATATACCTTATAAATAGTAATGTGTCGTAAGTATTCTTAAAATATAATAATTAAAGATAACCGAAATAAGCACGGACTATTTTTTTTTAAATAAGATACGAATATAGAATAATGTGCGATAATAAAACTGTACATTATATTTAAATATACTTCAATAGTTCTAATATCATTAATAACAATTGACATTGAATATTGAATGAAAAGGGTCCATAGTTTTTTCCCAGCTACGATATCACTTTAAGTATTAATTTAGGTAATCTATAAACTCAGGTACATTTTTTTGATAAGACTATCCATAAATGTTTGGTGTATACATTTTTCTGAATCGCGATTATTTATACTATTTTATTATACTTGAAAATCGTTTTAAAAGTTTTAAAGTTAGTACGAAAATAAATTGATTTCCAAGTAACTACAGATACTCGACTTACAGGAAAATAAATTATCGCCCAAAGAAATATAGAATGAAAATACGCGGTTGTACATTTAAGAATATATAACGTTTTTTCAAATTCAATTATAACGAAATATTAGAAAATCATGCGTTAGATAAATACCGAAAAACTAACGAGATTTAATTTTAATTAAATTGTCTAGAAATTATTTGAATTTCTATTAAACATTTTTTTTTACCACAGCATTAATTGAAGCCGAGATTGATATCGAGAAACGTATAATCATTTCACGAATCGAGGAACGCGTATAAACGTTTATGAATTCGTCTGAATCGGAGAGTCGAATGCAAATAAATTATTAAAACGAATATTGAACGAATCATTGAAAAATTAATAAAATATTGATAGATTTATATTGATTTTATTTTATTGAATTGTATACGAGAGTAAGTTTTTAGGTTCAATTAACATAGCAAAATTTGTATATAAAAAAATATTTAGTACCGTTGACATTAGTTTTACTCGTGTTGTTCGTTATTCGATTTCTGAGTATTAATAGAAAATAAAATATTTATTAAAAATTGCGAATGAAATAAAAACAGGCTCCCCTCAAATGAACCAATAGTAATAATAGTAATAGTAATAATAGGTAAACCTTTTAGAAAGTAAAAAAAAATGATAATATCTCATCGGACAAAACTTTTTAATTCTTACGAAACGTAGGTAATTTTATATTTATGAGTATTCGTTCCTGACAAATTTTCGCGAGCGTATCGTCTTATTGCCGCGTTATTATTTATCTTGAAATGAAAAATAATGGGAAAAAATTTCTTCTTGAATCTAATATTATTTTGCAAGAGAAATATAGAAAAGAATTTCGATTGCTCGTGTCAAAAACTGCGTGAAATATATCGTAAAGTTCTCAAAATTAAAGTTAGACATCGCTCCTTGTTGTATATGATAGCGTAGATTTTTTTCTTCGTGAATGGCAATAACAAGAATTGTTTTATTTTTTCGCCTCCATTGACGTTCGACCAAAACAGTCATATTTAATCACGTGGAAAACTTATATAATTAAGACACAATAATCCAAATATTAAATATTAGTGTATAAACCACTTATACACACACACACACACACACACACACACACACACACACACACACACACACACACACACACACACACACACACATATATATATATATATATATAATTACGAACCTCGTTTATTGTTATTTAGATTTGGAGCTCAACGAAATATAAATTGGCGTTCCTCTTATTATTATTATTATTATTATTATTATTATTACTATTAATATCATTATTGTCTTGTCTTATTAACATTTATACATAACACTACTTTTAAAATAGGATATTGTATTTACGCGTAATTTCGTTTAAAACCAAATTTTTTTTTTAGTTTCTTAAAATTTTTCTTAGCTCAAGGAAAAAACTAGGGAATAATTACAAAATATTCTTAAAATAGATTTTCGTTGTCACTTTACAATCTTAAGAATAATTACGCGTTGTGTTTCTTATTGTACGAAGTACAATAATACAATAATACCCAATAATATGGCCCGATAAATACCAATTTTATAAATCATCGTTGATTTTTAATGATCGTAAACAACAATAATTTCGTGTCCTATACATACGCTCAGTTGTTGTCGAAAAACAGTAAACTCGATCGTTTCCGGTTTAGCAGATATAGGAACAATACAGTTTAGTAATATATCACAGAATGAAAGAGTTCGAAACGAAACAAAAATAATAACGCACGAAGAGAATTTTCATTTGTTGTTATTATCTCGGCGTTCGAACATATTTTGACGCGACGTCGCGTTTCGATCGAAACGTTTCCAAGTTCGTTCATTCGTGTAATAGTCGCATTTATTTAGTGACATATAGACGACGCAACGAAGTCGAAACGAAAGAATCGAATAGACGTCTAGCGTGTCCGTAACAATTTTATATATATATATATATATACCGTGCGAGAGGTTCATAGTGTACGGTGTTGTCAAATTTACAATACTCCCGGTCAAAGTTTAAGATAGAACCGAGCGAAAATATAACCACTCCGGCAGACGACACGGGGAGAAAAAAGGAAATATCCATTGTTCCCCCCCCGCTCGTGTGAAAATCGGCCGTCAATTTATCAAGAGAATACCGTTTCCGATGTTGCGACGGCAAATCGGCGACGAACGGCAATTTTATTTTTTATCTCGTCAAACGAAATATCGGAAATAAACAAAGAAGCTCCGAGATAACGGGATAACGTCGTCGTCGAACGTTTTCGATTTTCGATCACATTTTGAAATTCGTTTAGAACCCAACGGTGTCGTTTTATAACATATTCGTTCTTCGACGCGTCAGTTTCGTTACGTTTCGATAAATTTACGAACCCCCCCCCCCGAATAGTCATAAATACAGGCGTGTTCAACAATTAGCTATCATGTTGCTTTTCAGCTACTTCGGCTGCGCGACTTTCGGTCGAACCGATATTAATGTCACAATGTTATTCATAGTGACGGCACACGCAGCTTGCGCGTCCATGCCGCGCGAAATAAGCGTTATATCCGGAGTTGGTCGACTTGTTGAAAACCGTTACTGCAAACTTATCGGCGTGTTGATAAACGATGCCGTAATAGTTCCACATAACTACACCGAACCGCATTCCCGGACGTCGGAACCAAATCCGAATGATTAATTTATCGTAATATTATATTCGCCGCTGCAAAGTCGAGCGCGTTTAACGGCGTCGTCGAGTCGCAATTATTAATCGGAACGATTACGAAGATACGAACGTTTTGTGTTCGTCCTATATATATATATGAGCGGATCGACTTCCGATAAACTAAACGGTAGAAATTGACGGAACGAAAAATCGTGATCCAGTCACTTCGTGTTAGTACGTTCCCCTGGATCCCAAGCGATAATTTTTAAATCGTTTCTGAGTATTTGCGTTTTTTTTTTTATACGTACGTTCTTGAAAATTACATACGCAATTCGAGATAACTTTTCGTTAAATTGAATTTTAAACGAAATTAGTAGCCGAAATATTTTCTTAAAACTTCGTCGTGTATTTCCTATGATTCGTCGAAGATTAAGATACGTACGTGAGCTATATCACCTTCATATAATACATTGACATAGTACATTGGTAAATGTTATAAAAACGTAAACAAAATCGACGAAATATTTAAAACATTTTTAACCCTCTATTTTTTAAAACTTTTTTTTTTGATAAAACGAATTACGCAAAAACCAAAAAACATTCACGGAATTTTCAAAAACATTATAAATCCGGTGTAAAGTTTGAAATAAAAATTATGGCAGACACGAACGCATATTTGTCGAATTTTTACACAAGCATTAGTTTAAAACCAACACAGTAATTTATATTTTTAAATATTTTACGGTATATTATATACAATATTTACTCGACAAAAGTATTTAATATTTATTCCAATATAATAAAACGTAATAATCGTTCAATTATTCAAGTTATTTACATAAAAATATTTACGTTTGGTTTTTAAACATACCGGTTTTCTCCCTTTTCTGTAATACTGTTATAATATATCTCCTCTGAATGGTTATTTCAATATTTATTTACGTTGTGTATCTCAACTTACAATTAGAATATTATATAGCAACAAACGAAACCACAGCCGAATAAATTCTTCGGAAAGCTTTAAGTGATAAAAAAAATATATTAATAAAACCGTTTATAAATTACCGTCGACGGCTTTTCACAAAATTAATTTAAACGTGTTTTTATTTAACACTAGTTTCGTTTTACGTTCTCATAAATATTATCTTTAAAGACGCAATTTTATTTCGTAAGTCGTATTTTTTAACGTAAATATTCGAATAAATTCAGTTTATTCCGAAATTATACGAAAACGAAAAACATTTGAATAAGTATACGAGACGGCGATTCCGAGACGTCGAGCGCTTTTACATCATCAACTGTAGTAGCGGTAATGGATCAAAACGTTGTGGGAATTCTATATTCGCTTGTTTAGATCATTTTAGGTTTTTAAGTATACAATAACACAACGAATCGACGTTGGGAAAAAATAAAAGACTTAGAAATACAACGCGGGCGTATACGTAAAATAGTTCGCGAAATTTGACGAACAATATAACGGATAAATTAACCGTTTTCCGGTTTTTTATTTTCCAACGATATTACATCGTTCACTGACGCCGATTCGTTTTCAATTTTCTCGTCTCTAAAACCCACGAAATACTACAATCGATATATATAAAATTTCCAATTGTTTCCGCAGAACGAAACCGTCAGCATTACTTTTATAACCCCATAAAACGTTATCTACCGAAAAATAAAATGACGCTACATCGTATACGGTACTGAACCCCGCCCGAATTTTGTCGCCGCCCTACACCGTTTAAAACATTCGTCGAGTATCGCGTGAAACTCACGTCAAATCTAATATCGGAATCGTTAACGTGGAACGTAAAACGTCGAATTTAAGTGACTTCAGATTTTATCGTTAAATTATCGTCGTTTTATTAATTTCGGCATATCCGATCATGAAATCCGATCGCGTTTACCGGCGTTAATATTTTACTTTTACCGACAGTAGATGGTACTATTCAACCGTAAATTTTTCGTCGGTTTTGTTCGTTTTACGTTCGTTGAGTGATTTCTCGGTTTTTTATCCCGTCCCCTCTGAATTTTTCAAACACTTAAAAGAAACCAAAAAAAAAAAATGTTATCTTTAAACGCTTACAGCCTAACGAGCGAATCGAAAGACGCCATTTACTCTCGATAATACTCCTTTAACCGAAACTTTAACGATCTACGTGTTTCTAGCTCACATATTCTTTCGATTTTAAATATAAATATATTTTTCGCTCTTTCTAATTGAGTTTAGCAATTGGAAATCTCAGATGACTGAATGGTATGTGTCAATAATGGTATCATCAATCGTATGTGGACTATGCTCGGTCTCACGACTTCCTCGTGTGAAAAGAGGGCGTTCCAAATCGGCTCGGAAACTTGTCTGTAAAAATTAACTTTACAAGAAACTTTAATCTTAAAATTTAATCCGAGGACAATTAGGTTTACAAATATTTGTTACACCGTGCGATTAATTACTGTTCATTTACGAGTTAACGTACGAGAACCGTGGATGCTTATTTGATTTATAATACGTTATTACACGGTTTTAATTATTAAATACCTTAAAGTTATATCTAGTGAAAAACAACTTGTACAGTTTTTTTGGATTTTTTCCCAATTATTTATTTTATGATTTTAATAGAGAATTTTGACTTGACGTTAATGAATACAATTTTCAATTAATTTTTACCCGTTTCGGCCATTATTATTGTCTTAATCGATTCCGAATAATGCAAACAGGTGTTTTTAATCTCTATCGAAATTAAGCAAAATTAGATAAAATTAGGGAAAATGAAAATCATTTCATAAAATCATCCAATGATTTCATAATTTTTTATAGGGATTTCCCTATCCTAACAGATGACTGAAAACAATTATTTTATATATAAATATAAAACGCATATTACAAAAAACGTTAAAACTGAAAGTCATTAAGAATTAAGCTTTCAAAATAATTGATATATAATTACTAACAAGTTTCTTTGAAGTTACAACTGCTTGTCGTATATTTACAACCATCCCAGTTATTAAGACTGGTATCATCTATAAAAAGTCGTTTTTCTATATTGGACACAAAAAAGAAAACTTCAAAAAAAGATATAAAGTAAACAATAAACAACTTTTAATAAGAAAATTCTAGGAGAAAATAATTTCGTTAATATTCGTTACAAATTGAATACAAATATTGGAAATATTGAACAAATATTAAATAAAAACTTTATTTAAGTTACATAAAATATTATTTTTGTAACAATTATAACGGTGTTATTATTAAACAAATTTAACAATTTCCATAAATGTTCATTTCGATTAATATTATGAAGTTGTACTAAAATTATATTTAGTAAAATAATAATATTTATACCATATTAAATTAATAAATATTTTGGAACCACGTTAAATTTGTACTTAATATAGGATTTATTTGTATTTTGTATCTAAACAGTAACTTACCAGAGATATTAATTATATTATTCGAATGGTTTTTGTTGAAAAATAAATTAAGAAAAATTCGTCCAATATTAAAAATCAAATAAAAACTAAAGGTACTTAGTAAATCTATAAAAAATGTCGAGTACGTACTATGTTTGTGCGTCCCATTTCATTTTATTATAATTAAAAATAAGCATCGCGTCGATAAAAATTTGCGAAAGTAGTTGAGGAACTATTACTTTCTTGCCATAATACACAAGTGCCGGCTGGCATATCTTATACTTACAGTAAGTGCTTATTTTGAAAAAGTTTCTAGGCCTTGAATTAAAATTTGCACGTCGGCCTCATAATGTATGGTTACAGCACTAGCTGCACATCGTAATAATCGACAATGCTATTACGAAACTGGCGCAAAATATTACGAAGCATTTGCAAGACGTTTCGATTATTCACTCGGGTTTTCACTTTAAAAAGTGGTTCTTTTATCTCGACATACGAAATACCCAATACATTTCGTCAGACAATATTTTCAACTAATTTTACTGTATTGAAAATTATTTTGCATTCGATCTTTCCAATAACTCATCGACGGCAAAAGGTTTATCGATTAATAAAAGTTTATTATTTATCGATCTAAAATATCGTAACGTTTAAATAGAACAAATAAAACAATATTCAGGACAAAACGTTCGAATTCATTAGTCCTTTTCCTGAATTACCGCCGTAATCGTTTTCTTAATATTATATTATCGAAGGTTCGAATAGATTTCCGAAATTAAATATGGTTCCCTTCGTGTGATCACAGTAATATTCGCGTCTAACTTTCGCGTTTAAAAAGGCTCACAAAAAGAGCACCGTCCTAAGACGGAGATCTAAATCTCTGAAACGCGTAAAACGAACAGTCGTTCGGTATTTGTTCCGCGAATAATATATAGCGTTGGTCGCCGGGAAAATTGCGTGCAGTAAGGTCGTCATTTGTAGCGCTGTCGACGAGAATAATGACGAAGTCACGCGACCACGTGCTAGAGAATTACGTATATATATAACGTGCACGTGTATGTGCAAAGTGTCAAATTGAATTATCACCGCCAGCAGTCAAATGCACATCGGACAAGAATGTTAAGCCGTAGCTCGTCGCTTATTTCCCATTACGACCGAGTATATCTTTATCGCCACCGTCGCGCGTTAACTATATATATATTTATATTCTTTTCGTCTTTTTCTTCCATTCGACTCCCTCGCCAGTCTCGTGTATAGATAAATGGCTCGTCTTCCGATCGTGTTCACTGTACACCAGTATATATGTATATCTGTACATATATCCGAACGTTATTCGGTCGCTATTTGAAACTAAATAAAATTCGATATGGACAGAATGCCGACGTGTACGTTGGCACACACATTCGTCACCGGCAATCGGTTATAAACAAGAGATGAAAATGCGCATTTTTCGATGTTTACGTAATGTATAACGGAAAAACGCGTCATAGTTCTCGTCGGTATTACGTACGTCCGAGTTCCCCGATAGCGTTTAAACGATTATTAATCGGACAACGTCTTCTTACGGATTGCGATAAACTTCGATAAATCGACTTTATCCGTTTCCTATAATTGACAGTATCGTCGCGCCGCGTGAAAACCCATCGACGAAGTCGATTTAATCCCACTTTAACCCGTCGAGACCGAACCGTCAGTGCAAGAGTTCGAAATGTCGCCAAAACGTTTAACAACGATAATATATTCGGACGGTCTTTTTGGACTAAACGGATATACGCGTTACACGGATCTCGAAAAATACCCTTTTCGTTAAACTACGTGCATAATACAATCGATATTCTAAACCGCTTTCTTCTGAATACAATTTTAAGGTCACGCCGTTCGCAATAATTTTTCCATTAGCGCGTGTAGCTACTTTCCGTGATAACGCGGTACTTATAATTTTAAACAAATCCTAACGCAATCGCGACAATTATTAGAAATTCACATATTAGCGTTCCATTAAGTAACGACTTCGAATTTCGCCCGAAATTAAATATTACGATTGCGAATGTCAAGTTCTTTTCAAAACATTTTTCGTATTTGATAATAAAATTATTCCGCTACATTTTCATCTGCACGCCAATTGAGTTTGTTATTAAAAAATGTCTAATACCGACCTAATTTCTCGACATTCAATTACAAGTCTTCTAATAGCAACATATTCAACGTGTAATTCCGGGAACCTTAAATTTAAAAAAAAATCTACTTTTTTAAAACTGGCTATCGATATAATTAACGCAATTTGAGCTGTTTAAAAATTTGAATTGTACCAAATTATCTATTTATTCGACAAATTATCCTCTTTTATATATATATATATATGTCCATAGTGGTTGAGTTCAATCGGTAACGACTTCCGATACTAAATAAATTGATTTTCTATATATTTGATCTCAGAAGCGCTAATGTGAAACCTCGAAGTTCTATAGTTAAATACGTCGGCGCGTATTTCGTTTTCAAACGAACGAGTAAATACATTATTCTACAGAACGTGGCGGCGTTTTGATCATTATGCCATATATATATATATAAATGCGAATTTAATGAGAAAAAGGTGAAAAGGTTAGGTTTTCGTTTCAGTTAACGATCAAAATGAAGAAAGAAACAAAGATTGTATACTTAAAAATGTACAAATATCGGAAAGCTCTGCTACTATAATTATGCGTATAAGTTCGTACTCTATAAAACGTAAAACGGCGAACGCGTTACTATTTACAAATCCTCAATATCGTCCGATTGGATAGGACTCGACGCCGTTTAATTACGACCGTTTGAGTCCGATGCCAACGCGTTAAAACCACGTATAACTACTACCACCATTACCACTAGCATCTTCGGTGGAGGCTGTATGGGTGGGGATGCGAGGCCAAAAACGGTCGTCTTGGTAACTTATTATTTTGTTGTTTTTTTTCCTCACTCTCTCTTACTCTCTCTCGCTCGCTCCGGTCGTCGGGTTACCGATTAATTTATTAAACTTCGGCAGGACCATAGCCAAAATATCCGTCGGTTCTCTTCTCTCCCGGCGGACGGACGACGCTGGATATTTAGCCGGCGGCTAGATGGGTGTAGGAACGTTGACGTGGTTATGTGGTGTACAGGGAGGGGACCCGTTCGGAAAAAAGTGAGAAAAAGAAAAATCGATCTTCCGAAAGTGTAAATTAGGGCACAATAGATGCTTCTATTACATAGCGGCGTTTCTACAATTCCCTCCACGCGTGGCTGCCTTACATATATATATATATACACATACACACGAGAATATGTGTGCCTCCTGCACAAGACCCGATGCCAACAAATCCTTTATACGGGCACGTCGACCTTACTTCATCGTTTCACCCTTCTCCCTTTCGCCAACCGACCAATCGACCAGAGAGTATTCGTCTTTCGTTACGACGACACTACTCGTAATTAATGGTTCCCTACTAGCTCCGCCCAACAAAACACCAATATAAGCGTTTGCCGTTAATCGGTAAGTAATCAACAATTTTATTTCAAATTACCTCAATACAGACCGCGCGTAATTATTTCATTTCAGTTTTACGTTTATTAGGACACCATATCATTCCTACGATATCAATACGTTAGTTTACGTTCAAATTTCATAACGTGTCGACTAATTGACTAATAATAAACTATTATTAATATTATTTACCTATATACAATTATTAAGCGGAAAACGTAGATAATTATATGGTCCTCGTACTAATACATTTTTTTTTGTATTAAAGAAAATCAATTGCCAACAATATATATTATTTTCGTAACTAATTTATGACGATTGTAGAACATTTCCGTTTTTGAAACAAGTTATTATATAAACTACATCCTTTAACGCAAACACGAAAATACGTTTAAAAACTATTTTTAAACTGCTTACAAAATATAACAAACGCGTATTACTATATTATATTTTGTACGATTATACATACGCGTTTGTTTCTATTAAAATAAATTGAAAAGGTTTTCTCGTAACAAGTACCAATAAAATATGGAAATAAGGAATAAAAACGCGTATAAATATATTATTGATGGACGTAAAAAAGCGTAAACGGGAAACGATGTTATAAAAAAAAATTTTTTTCGCGTATAATAGAATAATGTAATTTTCTCACGACAAGTTAATGAAAAATAGAGACAAACGATTTATGCAATTTTAAAATGCTTTCGTGAGAAAATAACACACCTTTATTATGCTAAATCCAATTTGTTAAACACGGAAGTGTTAAAAGTGATTATTTTATTATTATCGTTCAACGTTTGGTCCAAAAGTGATTTAATAATCAAACGAGAACATATTTCGACATTTTTCAATAACAGTAAGTTTGTGGATTATTAAACTCGGACTTTCGAGGCAACTTCATCGGTATGCTGTTAATATTGGTACTTATAAAGCTGCCGAATATTAGTTCATCAAATGAACATAGTTTTACGAGTTTGTTTATTTTTTTTTTTTGAATAAGTAAATATAATTTTTGTCGATTAACACAAAAATCATAATTTTGTAAACAATTTATTTTTCTAATTTCACGTACGTTAATTAATATCACTTCCCTATTAAACATAAGGTACAACAAATAGTTTATCGATGTCAAATTAACGTTTCAACTTTTTTTCGGATTTTATTAATACTAGAACACGGATTTATTATTCAATACGACGAACTTCAAAATATTAAGTTTTTTACATATAATTTCAAAAAAACTAGTCGTCAAATTCACGATAAAGTATACTCAAGCTTCTCGTTTATCGGGTTAGCGTCATGTTAACAACACTAAGTAAGACCGTTTGTAGTCACTATCAGATATACCCTTGTCGATCAATTATCGTCGTATTAGTTTTTCGTATAAATTGAATAACGAGTTTTTTTTTAAATTATCTGCCAAATCGGTCGACGATCGTACGGCGCTACGGACAGACAATCGTGTTACAGCTGTGCGCCACGGGTCCGTCGATTATTATATTTTACACAAACCGCGCACTGTTTTAGTTGTAAATATTTTATGAACCAACGTAATTCACACTTTGAAACGGAAATCGTATTATTTTTTTTTTTTGTATACAATACTACCGCCATTTATCTTTCCAATTGGTTGTATTTTTTATTTTAAATCTAATATTGGACCGTTGTTGGCGTTCAAAATAATTATGATTTTAATTCAACACGACGGCATTTCGTACGCACAAAATCTATCCGTTCAAAATATTCATCATAAACTCGTTTAACGGGATTTATTATTTTTATTTCGTAATATTAGTTACGTTTCGAACGCGGTAAATAAAAGATCCGAATTTTATTTCGTGTCGAACATTATATTTTCCCGTATCAACTAAAACGTAGCACGCATTCAAAAACTGGAACTCCACAATGTTTGTTGCATTAGACCGACGTAAGCCGTTCGCTTAGAAAAACACCATAAACCATTTTACGGGTCAGTTACGTTTCACGCGTGGATTCGAAAATGACTAGATAGATTGATCTGCTAAAATTGTTTATACCCCAAGTTTCGTTCACAAGTAGCGATTTCACAAATAAACCAAAAGAATTTCGATTAGAAAACTATTTTGAAATATCACGGGAACGGTCAATTTCGCGCGTGTTTATTATCCACGCGCGTAGTATTACAAATCGATCGGAACGGCGTAATATTTTCTGACAATACATTTCGGAATTTTCATTCACGCAAGATGAGAGTTGACGACGTTAATTTCGTTAAAAATTTAATCGTGCGAACGCAAAACGATTTAAAATTTTAAAAAAAACAACCAAAACAGAATCGCGTTCTGCAGACAAAATTATACGTCGACGACTATACACAAAAGTTAATCAGAATATGTAGAGTGAAAACACGAAATATTTACCGATTAGAGAGACTACGAAGACTAAAGACTCGTCTTGTTTCACTCACTTTGGCACAATACAATACGGTATCATTATTTAATGATAACTATTCAGTTCTCGAAACGAGAAAAGTTTAGATTCTTTCGATCTTTTAGTCGTCGAAAAAGGTAAAAAATAAAACCGTTTGTTTCTGACTATTTTCTACGGTTTTCCGCCATGTTGTCTGAGTCCTTTTGGAAACGGGACACTTTCAATGAGTTCAAACTACCAATAACGTTAAGTTTCCAATCGATTGACAAAGTTACGTGAAACGTTTTGAGAATTTTTACCGTCCCGAAAAGTACTAAACGAAAAAAAAACTCGTGGTTGCAGTAAAACCGATATATTATTTTCTTCGCCGACAACATAAAACAATGGATTTAAATAAAAAGGTAAACACGTGTAGAGCGAACACCGTCACATTACAATTAAACGATAACGACGGTAATTTCTTTGACGTTTTATCTTGCGTACTTGAATACGTTACAATTGTAGCGTTTAAATGTCTTTGGAATCCAAATAATCGCACTATCGTGTATAATATATTTTCGGGTAATATCTCGAGTTACAAAATAGTCGTTGAAAAATATGTAAAGTTTACGTAAAACAATTTCGAAAAAACCTTTTCGGTAACGTTTTCGCTTATTGTTTTACCGTTAATTTCATACCGTGCGTAAAGTCAATATCGGCTCATATCGGGTTTTTACGTCGTTACATCACCGATGTAGAGATACAAGTTCCGTAATTCCGTTTACGAATCGATCAGAAACAACTTAATTCGTTGAAAAATGAAAACTTTGGTTTTATTATTCGTCTTATGCACGAAACGAAATCGAAGACGAATGAGTTATTATGAGGACGATCAACGCGCAAATAGAGTATGCGCGGGTAAATATATATATATATAAATTCGGCGACCTATCGAGATATTGTAATGAAATATTAGCGTAGTCGGTATTATAAATAATAGTGTACGCTCTCTCCTTGTCGGATGTATTGTTTAAACGATTCGCTGGGTGCGTGGAAAGCCGTCGTAACGAATACATTCTATACGTAAATTGAACACGAGCAGAAAACGATAAATCGCCATCGTATTGGTACACTATTATCGTCTATCGATACTAAAACCCGCAGTAAAACGTCCGTCTCAAACACGATAATATACCTATAAATATGTATTATGCGTAATTTATTGGGCGTTCGTCTGGACGATAAAGCCACCGGAAGTATTTCCGATAAAACACGATTTACGTTCATTTTTACATTTCCGTAGATTCGTTCCGGCGTATTTAAAAAAAGAAACGGAACGACTAATACAAGTACGTTCCCGCGTTAACGTAGAAAAAAGTCCGACGAATTCGAAACGTTCGTCCGAAACAAATTTTCTTCGTTCTTATCGATCGCAGTTTCGTCTATCTTTTGGAGTCCGCCGTAACACGCGCGATATGTTACGTTTAACGTTTCTGGACGATTGAGTTGTTCGTAAGCGCGCGAATAGTTGCATTGAGTATAAAATACACTCGCACTAATGTATATACACCATCATTTACGTTCCACGGAACGAGCACACGCGAGCGAATAATCGCTTATGCCAACGCTCCCATAGAAATGTTCGATCTTCTTAAATGTACGAAAACATTCGGAATGAAATGTGCGACAGTCTTTTTGAAAATTGTATTTAAAAAAATGTATCCGTATGTTTCTACGTGGCTCACGATCAGCGTCGATTGTCATTGACGATTAATTGCCGGGAAAAAATGTTCTCGGTCGATTTCGTCACAATTTTTTTTCATCGTCACGAACTCGTGAGTATCCCGTCTAGGTCATAATATAAATATATACGGCGGGCGACGGGAAAACGTCGGGGCGGACCGGGTCAATTTGCGGCGGCATAAGAACGGCAGAAATAGCAGTCGCGTCGGAGGTGTTGAAAAAGGCAATTGTCAAAGGCCACATTAAATCCCCTCCAGCTATATATTTTATTATATCGTTCACGGTGGTTGTGTATGTGGTACTGAAAGAGTGGGTGAGAAGGTACGCGGTAGACGCTACTTTTTTCTTTTTATTTGCACGCTCGCAATGACATTTAAAATATAGTGTATATATATATGTGTGTGTGTGTGTGTGTGTGTGTGTGTGTGCGTATGTACGTAGGTGGCCTCTCGGGCCTGCAGTATATTTCAAAGGCGTCCAAAACTCTCGTTGTCCAGATAAAAGGGCGAAAAAATAAAAATCCTTTTATTTCTAATAAAGGACGAAAGTCGGTCTGTCAGGGGTAATTTGTGTGGAACCACGGCGGAACGGGAAAAATTTTTTAAGGTATTCGACGGGCGCGCCTCTCGATTTATTCGTCGGATAGGCTGTTTAGTGTGGGACGGAAGGGCTTAGCCATATTATCCGCGCTTATCGTATACCGAACTGCGGAACGGCGAATGGGCGAAACGTATTAATTCCGGAGACTAGGATTCCGTAACTTATTAGCACCTTTATCACGTGATGTAAAAGGATGAAATTTGTGTATAATAAGGGATCATTTATACGTTTCTGTGGCGGCGACCACGCCGAAAGTGGGCACATATAGGCACCCATCGATCCTCGGAGCTATTGTGTTGCGGCAGACCGTCCGTCCGGTGGCGCGTTCCCTTCGTGACTTACCGACCGCCGAAACGGTCTCGTCGTTGTCCTTTATTTATGGCCAATATATTCGGCGTCCGTCTTAACGGCCCTGGATCCTTTACGTGTATTGAAACGTAATGTAACAGTCTAATCGATTTTACTCTCTAGTAAGACGGCTTACGAAAGATATATAAAATATATATAAATAATATAATAATAAATTTTCTTCGACGTTTATTATAATTATTATTATTATTGTTATTATTACATGTTAGTCTTTAGAAGTAAAAATATGGCTTATATTGTAACGGAGACGATAAATGAAACTTCTTTTTTATTTTTAATAAAAGTTTTAATTACGAATTACCGTACAGATTTTCTCACTAATATTCGTACAGATAAATTACATTCGAAACGGACAACGCTTCTCAGTTTTACAATGATGCGTTTTTGACTGTGAACATTTATTCATACGGACGGAATATTCCGTTGGTCATTACAACCGTCAATTTCCAGCGGCGTGTTATATTTGGTTAGTTTTTTATTTGATATATTTTGCTATTTTCTCAATAACAGCTATCTTCAGGGAAAGGAAAAATTACGAAAACTATTCGTTACACGACGTAAAAGAAAATTGTAAATTTGTCGACATATCCGTTCTGTGTTTGAGGTTCGGAAATGTATTACACGTTTAAACTTGTAATCTTTTAGCGGTATTTAAAGTGCCATTTATCATAAGTTTTTCGAGTTTGTGAAGTTCGAATTTTGGAAAACTACTAAAAATAATAATAAACAAAGTTTAACACAGAATCGTTTTTTCGAATACAATGATTTATCGTTATTTTCGAATTTAAAATGATAATACAACTTTCAAAACTTCCGATCAAGCGCTTCACAGAAACCAACATCCACAGCATTCACGGCACGCTACCATATGGATTCTAAATGATATGGTTGGCTTTACGTTTACACGTTTAAAAATAAATACGTTTTCGTTTTATACACGCGTTTTACGCAAGACCTATCAAAATATTGGAATTTTATGATTCGTAAGCGTATATTTATATGTGTGTGTGTGTGTGTTTGTGCTTAATATTACACAAACAATTATTTGCATACCATGAAAATTTTACCAATATCAACCCGTCACCGCACGCCGAGTAGAACAATAATATTGATAATAATAATAGTATACGTGGGCGCTAGAAACTATTTCGATAGTTTCTGGTGCAATTCCACTCAATGAATTCTCATACCGAATATTCGATCTGAAAGTTTTGAATTCTCTTCGATCAAATGATGGGAATATAATGTACAATCTTTCCGGCGAGTAGCAACTTACGGAAAACTCTGAATTTTTTTTTATTCCGTTTCTATCCCCACGAAACTTTAATATTTACGAGCATAACGCAATATTGCTTTAACAAAGTACCGTATTTCGTTTTTGTTCTTTTGGCTTTTTCGAAACATATAGTTTATATTGTCACTAAGTGAACCGCGCACGCCTGTAATAATAATAATAATAATAATAATAATAATGATAACACGGTTAACTGAAAATCACGAACGCGCGCCACGGAGTTAATGGGAAATATAAATATTGCTTACGTCATTAAACAAATTGCACAATAAAAATCTGTCCGTCGTTAAAATGGATTTTTGTGAAATATTGTAATTTTCTTCGGTGACTCCATATTAGTCACGTTCCGCTCGCAATTTTAATATTATTATCGTTTTGGTTTTTACCGGCGAAATAAAAATCATATAAACGTACGCATTTTATATCATTGGCGGATCCATTTCAACTAAAAACGATTTTATTCAAATATTATAAATACGCCCTCTTCCAATGACGTAATTTCTGGAAAAGTCACTGTAGTTCAAAGAACGATTTTACTAAACTACATTTTCACCTATTTGTTTGGCACAAATTTGATTACGTGGATGTAGCATTCTGCATCTAACATGTGCATATCGATGATATTTTATCGTGTTTGGTAGTTTAATTTGTCAAGGGGCAAAATAAATCAATCGCCTTAACAGGTTCTTTACAATGTACCGTCGCGTTTATAACTCACGAGTAATGTCGTGGATAACAATTATGTTTAGAAGAAAATTTGAGTTTTACTCGCCTTCCGTTGAACTGTTTTTATATTTTTATTTTCTAAACCTTACAAATCATATCAATTCCGAGTATAATCAAATACGTCTAATATTAATTTTAAACCCAATAATTATACAAAAAGAAATTCGACGTGCCTGATTATTATAATTCGTTAAAATCCGATTTATTTTCAACAAATTTGAAGTCAGCTCAACACGAAATTGCCTCCGAAAAAAATCGCGTTTATTATTTATGATGAATTATTATCCGGAAATTTTTCGAAAATATCATACAGTAATTACTTAGAGGAAAATACCCAAGGGTGTTGAGGTTAAAAAAAATGTTGAAATCATCGCAGTATTATTACGTTCGTTCCTACGTGTATGTAAATTACTATTATTCCGTGACACATATTATTATATTACACAAATATGTAAATTAATCCCAGTAGGGAATTGATATTTTCACTGACAATTTATTCTAGTGCCTACTATACACTTTTATATACTTACATAACGCTTGGTATTATTTAAAAAAAATATAACTATCGGAATTTAGAAATGTCCTATTACTTATACGATCTACGACGAGCTGAAAATCGAATACAACAAAGATATTTACGTGATTCGTTAATTAATTTCATTTTCGAGCGATTTCTATCCCGATTTCCTCGAAAATGAAGTATGACAGTATAACGTTTGAAAAACATTGGCTCTCGAAGTGTACGTCGAAAAATGAAAAACACCGAACACCACAATTACATTCGTTTCTTCCAATATTTAAATATAACCTTTCAATCCACGCAAAGCCTTCTTAATTGTTATTACGTAAGACCTTTGGTGTCATATACCAAACGTCTGAATCTCTGTTAAAACATACCTTCTCACCAAACTCATTTTTTATACCCAGACGTAGACATACTTAAGAAACTGCGTTCACATATTGTCGAACGTTTTAGAATTGTGAATGCTATTTGAAGAAACGTACATTGATTCGATCGAATCATTTATATTATAAAAAAATTAATACTCCGTAAATCGAGTTTTATACGGTGAATATGACAAAATAATTAAACGAACGAATAATATTATATAATTGAACCTTACTTGGGCTAAAATAGACAAATTGTAAAAAAGGCGCTACAGTTCACAAATACATTATCTATTGGCGCCTACGTAATATATTTGAAAATTAACAGAAAACGCGTGAACCGTTTTGTTTGGAAATAAATTTAGAAAAAAAATCGGCAATCGTTTCGCACTGTTCGTCCGGAATTTGATAACAATTAAAAATCGTACAGTTAATTCACCGCGATCGGATTCTTTCGAATCCCTCCGTGCCGGCTCCTCCGTCGACCTATGCAATTCGCGTCATGCGCGTACATATGCATATTGACTTAACTCTCGCCGTCGTTTGCAGGAGGATGAACGTGACCGGATTTCGGAACGATTTTTCGGGCGACGGGCGCGAGACATGCGGGGCCCGACTGACTGTGGGCACGTATTACGTGCTGTTTGCGGACGTCGCGCACGGCCGGTTGGTGGCCAAGGACAAGCATGGCGCGCTGGTCGAATGGACCGACAGCAACGAGAGAGCCGTGTGGCACGGACTTGGTGAGTACGACGATAATTTCATCAAAAACAATGGCTCTTGTGCCGTGAAGGGTCCGCCAAATCGTGGTACTTACAGGGCGGTTTTTTCACGAAGCCTATATGCGATCCTTCCGATCGCGAAATATCCTCGATTATCCACTTTGAGCCTTGATCTTCCGTTTCGAAAAAGTGATTACGCGTGATCTTATTGAAAACGACTTTCAATTCTTACCAATTATTTTCCTTTTCATATTTCGCCTAAAATGTACGTTCCTGATTTCTATTTTCCGACCAATTCCTTGTTATTGTTATATTCTTACGGTAAACCGTTCCCGACGAATATTTTCGAGGGCGTTACATTTCCTAACGAATGTTTTCTCCAACACCGCCGACTTTAGATTTTTGCTCAATATCCGTTCGTGTTTCAGTTTCACTCAGAAACGCGAAGACTTTTTCAACGGTTCTAAATTCAAAATACGATCGAAAAACGTTCGCAGTCTAAAATGAACCTTCCCCGGTTTAATTGCTACCATAGATTTTAAAATGATTAACACGTTAGCCTATAATAATATTATAGTAAATAAATATAAAGTCGTATATTTGTTCTCAAATAGCGTGTAAACGTGTACCCCTCGAAAACATCGAACCATTATAGTTTTGACTGAAGCGCGACGGTACTATATTTTCACGTCGTAACATAGTAATTATTAACGAGTGTGTTGTTAAACATATTTTATAGATTTGTTGCGTGTGTATAACTTCGTACGGTAATAAAAATGTAGAGAATCGTTTTTACATTTACGCGTTTTTATAACGTAAATATATACGTATGGTTATGCTACAAGTATTTCGTATAATATTATGTTGAACTTGAAATTTTCAGGAAAGACGACGGTCACTATTGATAACGCTTCGTATTTATATATTTATACGAGTTGTATGTATAGGGGTACACTATTGTAAAAGTAGATTTAAAAAGGGAAAAAACAAAAACGGGGCATCCTTAACATTGAATTTAAATACGCAAATGTATACAATACTCGTCGCGCTTCGTTTCGCGTTTGGAATAACATCAAATGGAATTTCCCCAAAAGTTTAAGCGTAATCGCTTTTCTTTCGAATTCCCTAAAGTGTTTTTATCGTTAATAATCTTCAGATTAGTTTGTTGTAGCTCTCCACGCCTCTCCTACATTCATATAGATCCTTATAATTTTCCCCCATTCAAGTACCTTCGTGATTTTTGCCATACATTCTGCCTTCGGTACTCGTCTTCCCATTCGTTTTCAACATCGCCTTCCATTATTGTTTTAACAAGCCAACGTATATTATCTATCAAATCTCGAATACTGTTTCATAATTGTCATTCATCCGTTACCCCGTACAATACCCCTTCATTCGTAATTCTCTCAACCCATGGCGAATTGAATGTATTACGTAAACGTTGTAACTCTGAAACGTCTCCAGCTTACGTCCTGTATTATAAGATAATGTGTCGATCGACTCGCATGTTCGGATATAAAAAAAGAAAAAATGCAAATAACGTCGTATTATGCGTGACGAACCATCGTCCTATGTCTACAAACTTTTCGTACTTACGCCGTATAATTCGTAATACACGATCGTGCGAATTTAGGTTTCACTTTCTTATTGTCATAACCGAATGATGGGATTACACGTAATTCGTCGGACGTGAAAGGATCGTTAATGTTATCGTAAAAACTAAAATTGTTCAGTGCCTTCTCACTACATCTTACATTTCATTCGCTTATACCATTTATATATATATAATTTTCTCGTCCGTTCGTTAACTCAGTGCGGCACGCGAAAGAGTCAAAGTAAATACGGTCACACGTATCGCGTAGTCGATAATAATTATATTATCAAGTTCAAGGACCTCGGGGTGGTATTCACGTCAAGGGACCACGCGTTAAGAGGTTTCGAACGTGTATTCACAACGTACGCGATGTTCTTCAAATTTTCAAACTTAAAAACATTTTTATTATTATGGAGGTGTACGACAACCTCAATTGTTATTTCGGGGACAAGTATCAGAAAAGATACGGCCCGTATTATTACAATTTCGACCTCCGAAAACATTCCAATAATTAGGCGAATCCGATATTAACATTGTCGAAACCTTAAGTTTTCGTAATACCTTTTCTAGAGAATTACGAAAGGTTTTCGGTAATTTAAACACGTTTCGTAAACGGATTACGCGTACGTCACAAGTAAAACACGTATGAAACGAAGAAGTGTTATTCATTTGCAGCGATGTTGGAAATTCGTAATTCGAAAAACCTTCTTCGTTATTCTCTAGAACACTAAAAGCGTACCGACCAATTTCTCGCCATTTTGTCGAAGCGTGAATTCGTCAAACGCACTTTATCACTTCAGATCCGTCTTAAGGCCCGGTCTTATATATATATATACACATATTATACTCGTTATATAGGTACAATGTATAATAAACTTCTACAACGTCGGCAAATTGTTATTTATCAAGGCGAGTTCGCACATTCTCGAACCATACCACTCCACTCGGTCACTACCTCCCGTCCTTCAACGCATTGCCGTTTCACTGTTTTGGACTTTCGCGGTGAAAGTGTATATTATATACGGTCAATTCGCGACTGCCCACACGATTTCCCCTGAGCTCGCGGAATGGTGGGACGCGAATACAGCCCATTCCAGGGGGTTAATTTTCCGTAGAAGATGACTCGTAATATATATATATATATACGTAAGGTATTCTCCATTACTATCCACCTACCAACTTGACCTCATCCGTCCTTCGGAACCGTGAAGCGATGGTACGCACACGACATTACATTTCAACAGTGCCGACTCTATGAAACCACGCGTGTTTTTTCCGGACCATTGACCGTATATATATATGTATGTGTGTGTGTGTGTGTGTGTATGTTAGAATCATCTCTGACACTCTCCCTTATATTATATGGAGTTTAATAGACAACGACCAGAACAATTTATATGGGATCGTAAAGGACGATGAAAAAATTTCGTCCATATAGTAGTCGAGCGGAACAATGACTCGTTTTCGAAATAGAAAAATGACTTTCAACCAAAATTGTAGCTAAGTATGTATATATTTATATATTACAAAGACGATGAAGAAGCGTTCGATTTTATTTTAAAGTTTATGATATTTCGAGTTTTTATCTTTCTAAATACGCCGAATAAACGTTACTATGGTAAAATAATATTATAAAGACCATACAACGGACGAATATCATTTAACGCTCCAGGATGGTTTCATAAAGTTTTATGAAGTGCCCAATGTATAATACTTATAAACATGTTTTTGTTTATCTATATATATGTACACACAGATAATAGACAAACCATCGTACAGTAATAATATTTTTTTACGCAAAAACGAGATAAACGTTTACTTTTTTAAAGGCCGTAGCATTTCACGCGCTCGAGATTTATAGCTTTTTCGGTCTTTCTTTCGATATTTTCTTTTGTCGACCATAAAAAGTCCGAGTCGTTGTTTCTAAATCTTAATCCCAACGAACAGTCAAACCGTGTATTAAAATAATCGCGTTCAATTACAATAATTACGTTTACGTAATTCATGAGCTCAACTTGAGGGGCTGGAATTCTTTAACTCTCCGAAAGTTCGCGAAATAAAGTATTTAATTAGTTGACAACCATCCAAGTAACTTTAAATGCACTAAACTTTGTTTGTACATAAATAAAAGAACAAAATACGATACGACACAATACTGACAATATAAAACTACCAATAAAAATTTGTCACGAAATTTCGTTCCTATTGTGTGATCGTTAGGCGTATACATTACTGTAACACAACCCGATTTCGAAGGTAAACCAAAAAGTGCTATCCGCTCGAGTAAAATGAAAGAATACTAACAGTATCGTTTTGTAACAAATATTACGCGTATAATTAAATATCGCGCACAAAGTTTCTCTTGCTTTTGATTGAGCTAATACGAAAAAGGAAAAATGTAGTCTATCGTGGATTATATATTAAATTACGAAACGTTTAAAACGCGTTGCTCAATACGATTTTGAATTAATTGTTGTTAAGTACGATATGTTTTTTAATCGTAGGCGTTTTGTAATCGATCGTTATCGATTTTCGTTTGTTTAGTCTCCTTCACGGAGTCCCAATAAATGTTAAATTAGGACGACTCGTGTTATCACAAAACTGACGTTTCCCTATAATGCTATATGATCGCGTTTTGAGTTTACTGTTGGAAATTCATAAACTCTCGGCACATATTTCGTTATACTCGCGATATATATATATATATATATATATATATATATATATATATTAGAACGTCGAATCGTCGAATTCTAATATGGTGAAATATGTGTTTCGTTTGCTTTCGTTTCTCCTTTATGCTGCGAAATAATTAACAGTTTAATTCCATACAATATTATTTATACACATAAATGTAAACGGTATTCGCGTGTTTTTTGTGGACGAGTATACATTACAAGAATCGATATTTTCTCGTATAAAGTATTTAAAACATAAAACACAAATTAACGTTAGCCAAATTTTTACCTATTTATGTGCAACGACTTTATTCGTCGGTAATTTTTTTGACAATTTTTCGTTAACCAATTTCATCGCTATTACGTATCGAATTAAACGGAGTTCGCTTAATAACGATATAAATATTGGTTAAATGTTTTACCATTCGATCTTGGAGGTTTTTCGTCAAAAATATATAATACCACAGACTAAACCTATAATTTCCAAATATATTTAATACCTAACTTTGATTAGACATTTTGTGAACTGGAATTCAATTATTCGAATTTTTAATTACAATTATAAGAAGTTTAAGCATTTATTCGTACGAAAGATGCAATTTTTATCGAAACATATTCTTTCGTTTATTTTTTCACCTCGAACGTATTCAATTTCAATAATTTCAAAGTTTTGCTATTTTTTTACCCGATGGAATTTAAAATATTAGAGAAGCCGTGTTATTTGAACTCACTTAGGGTCGACATTCACCCACTACTTGGAGTCAAAAAAGTATTTGTAAAACGAGTTGACATCTCGTTAGAAAATCCTTTGATGTCGAGCACATATTTGTTTTTATTTTAAACGAGTACGGATATACGCTTACAAATAAATATGTATCTCGCTGTAGCTTATTTTAGTCTCTTACAGAAAACTAGTTTTATGTTAGATTTTGGAGTTTTTCATTATTTACCATCGTAATAAGGAATTTGGAACCGTGTTTTTTTATTTAAGTTGAACTCTGCAAATAGTGTTACGATTTTATTCGGGTAGTTACACGTAAGTAAAGCTACTAATATTTTACACAAATATCGTATGTAACGTATAAGTATAACGAATGTGTTCATTTTGATTTAATATTTTAATACTTTATTCGTTAAACACTACGAGCATTTAAAACATTTTATAATCACAAATACAAAGAACGGAATGTTAAAACCTGTATTTTACGATAACAGATGTATTTTTATAATTCTTAAGTCCCTCGTTAAAACAAACAAACGTTCGTTTATATATTCATTAGTACGCGTATATTTGAACGTAAATTATCACATATTATATCGTTGTAGTATTATATTAAACATAATAAAAATTTCAAATTACCTAATCGGATTTCGTAAATATTTATTACGTTTTTCAAATAATATAAATATTTTAATCGAAAAAAATTTCGTCGTCCAATTACAACAATCGTCAAGTATTATCTACTCGTATTTAATGGAAACGAAAGTGCGTGAGATCGACAATATTGCAAATAAGTATTTCTGAATACATTTTGTTAAAATAATACGAACAAAGTGGAGAACGTAATTGAAAAAAATTGTCGAGTAACGAACGATTGTAGTATTTGGATATCCAATTAAGAAGAATTGTTACATATTTTTACGATAGTTTTATAATGATTTTCGTTTAAAAAAATTTATCGCGTAAAGCCAATAAATAAGTTACTTCTATTGTTACCGAAAGTTTCTATATTTTTGCTAGCGGTATTGTGTGCGTTTCTTCTAAATAACATTTTACCAAGTAGGTAGAAACTCGAGTGAAACGAATTCGTAAAACGTAAATAATTATTTTTAAACGTAAAAAATGATCGATACTCGTTTTTAAGTTGTAACCAGATTACGCTACGCAGTTTTCACTCCCCGTTTATATAATTCCAATTAGAAATCCTTGTAGGATTTCTAATTAAAAATAGTATTTAGACCATAACTTATTACTGCGTTCGTTCTACCGTTTTACTCGAAGAAAAACTACTTAAAAACTTTAAAATAATCAGACTTTTTTTTAATAACCTATGTTATAGTAAGAAATTCGAGAAAATTGGTCTATTTTTCTGTACAGTTAAATAAAGTGCCTTCCAGCCTACTCAGACATTACGTACAGAGAGGCGTACAATTAAACTTTATTTCGCGGGAGTTTTTTTCGGAATTAAAGTTTTAAAGTGGATTGGACATTTCGCCGTTTTTTTCCACCGGTGACTTAGGTCAAATAACGGATGTTCGCCGTTTCCGTATTCGTTTGACGCGTAGCGTTGTGACGTGCGTTGTTAAGTTCGATTATTATTTTTCGAAATTCAACCCAAGGAAACATACGTCGTTTTGCGTACACCGTTCAAAAACCAAGTTTATTATTAATTTTAATTTGTAACGTGCGTTCAATCATTCTCAAAAACGTCTCAAAGAGTTGTAATCATAACGTTGACATAACAGAGAAAATATATACGTGTATATACTTTGTACTAAAAATCATATTTCGTAAAAGTTTCGCGAATGATTTTTTTTTTATCATTATTCCTTTCGCGCGCGAATAATACGGAGGACAACCGCCGTCACATTCGTTTGTGTACACGACGACGCGTGATTATATTTCGCGACAGCTAACGAATTTACATCGACTTGGGAAATGCCAGTGAAGTAACTGTTACGATAACGCGTTATAAACGAACGGAGGCGTTTTAGATAATCGCGCGCGGTATTCCGTACGCGTCTTATTAACGCGTTTAATAAAATATCACGAACAGTCAGTTAAATAAGTAGTAAGTGAGTGTCAGGAAGTGTAGCGTATACACAACGTACATAGATTTCGACGTTTCAACGTCGTCGTTCGAAAAACATTCGGATACTCTTATCGGACGAAAATCCCCGCGAACCATACGTCCGAGTATTATTTACACACTCACGTGAGTGTCCGTTGCAGAAAACGAAACGTCGAACGTCGTGTCCATTTGCTCGCGCGACATATACGCGCACGGGCCGATCTAATTTTTTGGCGCGTCATATTATTGTAGTGGCAGTTACGTTTACAAGTGTATCGCCGCGTAGTCCGTCGGTTGTTAAAGGTATTGTCCGAAACACACGTACTTGGGCGCAACTAAGGGGTTGTCAGGAAAACGAATTATTATCCGCAAATCGAACGATCGATGCCGAATCGTTTTGGAGTACCTAATATTATACGCCTACGTAAGTTTCGTAAAAGATATATATATATATATATATTATCGTATTTGCGATACATGCATACCGTAGTGAAAGTGGTAAAACCGAAAGGGAACAGAATAAGTGAACGCGAGGATCGTAGACTTATACCTGTGAAATACTGTTTAATAATAAATTACCACGTACGATAATTTCAGCTAAATTCGTAAAAAACAATGTCAACGTTAATATGTTAATCAAATAATTCCACCCGAGATATATAAAATTGTAGCGGAAAATTATATATAATCTCGTTAGTGTAATATTCAATATCTTGTAAACACCACAAATTGTTTGTATTTTCGTCGCGTGCCGCCATAAACAATTTCTTTGATTTCCTTTTCCAAAAATTTATTTCGAACTGTTTGACGCTTTCCTTCGTATTTTATAAAGCTCTAACCGTACGACGTATAGTTGAACATTTCCAACTGAAAATCAACGTAAAACTATCGTGCCATTATCCGATTTATCGAAGAACTTATTTTCCCAATATTCTAGAAAAAAAATCCCTGCGTTTTGGATAATAATTGTTTCCGACTAACCAATTATAAAATTTAATGACCGTCATCAATAGGTGAAAACACATTCTGAAACTGATAAAATTTCGATTCGTGACGTTAACTCAGCGTCTTCGGAATGGTTGTTTCTTCTCGAGGAACGTCCGAACTGTCACTCGGATTTTTGATTAAATTTCGACGGTATTTATATTTTGATCAATTGTCTCGCGATCAACCGACATGGCATCGGGCTTATTGATATAATTAAATAATACATTTATATAAGTATTACGTTTAACCGACAAAGCCGAGATAAAAGGGACGGAAAAATTATAATTAAAACGGGAACGCGGAAAACGATTTATACCCCAGCGTTTAAAGGCGGAACTATTTATGAAAAACGTTTTCTCGCGATTTTCCGATTGTTTATGCAAATACGATATTAGGTGCGTATTCCGTAATGACGACGATAACGAACGTTTTAATTTCCGGCGACGTACTCGCATATAATGACTATTATCGCACGGCTCGTGTAAAATACAAACCGCGTTTAAAAAATTGTAAATAATACCGAGGGAAAAAATTCTCTTCCGTTTCCCGCGCGGTCCACACAGCCATTATAAACGTAGTTAAAATAGCCATTATCTATCCAGGGAACGAACAAATATATAATACAATTGTATCGGAAACAAAAAAAAAACCAAATACGCTAGATTTTGATTTTTTTTAAATGGGGGGGGGTGGTCGGAGGGCACACAGAACGCGAAAGCGGATTTTGGAAAAATTAAATTCTCCGCGTTACCGAATCAAAGTATGTCTGATTCGCCGCGCCTGTTGTTTTCCGACGTTCGGTTATTATACGAAAAACGAAAACTGTTTAACGACGATAACATAACGGCGCGTACGCGTGTCCGGTAACGTCGACCACTCAGATAAGCGTATACATTATTGCGGCGTGATTAATGAACTTATAATGTCGGAGACGATTTGTCGCTCAAAACGGAACGTTTATTTTTAAACGATAAAATTATAACGGATTGCATTAAGCAAATAGGAGATATTATTCAAAATTTACGTCGTATAAAGCGTAGAATCGATACTAACAAAAACAAATTACTAAACAAAACTAAGATTAGTCTAAAGCGTGTTTACTATTTTTCGCTTTATAAAATGTTCAGTGATATGTACTATTACTATTTATGGAGTAAACGCGCGCACTAATGATCATTGATAACGCGTGTACTTAAACAATACACCGACACGTATTTGTTGGAACTTCTATACACAACTCCTGAAAAAATAACTCGCTTAAGGGAATCGAAAATAGTATATTTTTGTACTATTTAGACAATTGATAGATTTAATTATGAAAAAATATTTTAATTCGTCATCATCTTTTCAAGGTTATCGAGTAAATCGACTCATGTTATTTTCGTTAAAAATATGCGTTGATAACGACGTTGTTTTTTAGATAGCTAAACGTTTGGTCCACCAGTATGCCTAAACTAGTGCTCTGCACGGTCCAAGTTTTTGTGGACTGGACCGGATTAGATGATTATTGTTTAGACCGAAACTAGACCAGACTTAATTATAATTTGACAATGTGAACCGGATCAAACCGATTGCTGTTGTTTAACATGTTGAGTAGACCGGACCAGACCATTTCATTTTTTAAACAATTAATAGACCAATCCAAACCGATTTTAATTTAAATAAGACCAGACCGGACCACACTAATTTTTTTTTTTTAATATTACACCGAGTTGGACTGATGTTTCGTGATATTAAGACCAAACCAGACCACGTGGTTTTTTTTAATTATT